>VDFB02348872.1:52438-111498 GCA_007258455.2 Sequoia sempervirens | reverse complement strand
CTGCAAGCCACTTTCGATGTTGTTGCACCCTATGTGGGAAAGTAGTTCAGCAAAATAGCAATTAATAATAAACCAAGGCTGGCACCAATGGCCATGTCAAGCCCTGGTATGATCTAAGTTAGTGTAGTTAAATCTATTAGAATTATCCAAGCAATTTTAGGTGATTGTAACTGTGATTGTACACTAGCATAAATATCTTAAATACATCTATCTAAAAGACGCCGTGAGATATCAATCTTGAGGTGCCTATCTCTCTTAAACAACCTCAAGACTGATATCTCTCGGTCTTTTAGATAGATGTATTTAGATATCTATATTAGTACACTATATTTATTTATATTTTATTTTCTTTTGTTCTAATTTTTTTAAGTATTATAAATATTACGTATTTATATGTAACTTATTGTTTTATTTATGAAGTACATAAAATCTACTTACTATGTACTAAAATATATTTAAAATATCTTTATTTTACTTGCTATTTTATTTAATACCTATATATTTAAATGAAAAATATTTACTTTATTTTTTTTAATTCTGAAAAAAATCAAATAAATTATTTACTGCATATTTAATTACATGGTTATTTTTAAAATATTATCTACTCTTTTATTTACTAAAGTGTATAGTTATTCCATTAAATTATTTTATTCGCTATAGTAAATGAAAATTACCATGCACAAAAATATAATAATTTTATTGAGTTATTAAACTTTTCTATGTCATCCATACATTTTATTAGTTTTTGTGTTTTTATTGTTTGAAGGCCTCACTCCACCTGCAAGTTTGCCTCCATCTATATTCACTAAAATGTTCCCTTGAAGTTTTGAATTTTGCATTGTGGTGTGAAGTCACTCCAAGCAAGGTGCTTTGGGCTTTTCTCAGGGAAAGGTCACGCAGTAGCAGGCAGAGGAGGGTCCCGCGCAATGGAAGGTGGGCCCTAAAATCGGTGCAAACCAGTTTTTTATTCGTGGAAAGGAGGTCTTTGTTGGCGGGGTTTCTGTGCTCGCCGCGCACAGGGGACACAAAGTAGCAACTGGCAGTCACGTGGATCAGAGATTGCATTCCAACAGGGACAGGTTTGAAACGAGTTGAAACTGCTCTTTGTTCTTTTTAAGGCTTTTTTGTTCTTTTCTTTTGCGAATCTGGGCAAATCAAATCATTCCAACGCATGATGGTTAAAAAGGGGGGTCTGAAAGAAAATTTAGACCTCGTATACCAAAACTCCATGGTAGAACAGACACAGTTTTCAAATGAATTCAAACATCAAAAACCCTTGGAGCAAGTTGGCTATGTGGGGAACAACTCCAAAAATACAGAGGACATCCAAGCACTTTTGAATGGCTCTGTGGTTAATTTCTTTTACCCACAAAATCTAAGATCTCCTCTGATTCACACCTTTCACCTAGCAAATGGGTTTACAACTTCCTATAACAGCAGCTCAGTAGGGGACTTAACAGGTGCTTGGGGCTCATGCATACTGGTAACCCCAAAGGAATGCATAGAGGATACACAGGAGAACCCGGCTGTCGTAAATGCCAAACAATATAGAGGTATCCTAAGGCGTAGGCAGGCTCGAAAACTCAGGCAGACTCATAGGAAGAAATTCACCATGATTTTACCAAAAGCCCATATTAGTAATCCACTAGCATCCAATAAGACATTTCAAATGGGAGAAAAGAAAAATGTGCAAGTTAAGAATAAAGGAATTCATAATTGTGGGGGGAGTTTGGAGAATCTCGAATCAGTGATGAAAAAAACAAATGGGCTTGCCACAAACAAAGGTTTCAAGGAGGTTTCACCTCAAGAAAATAAAGAGAATTACAGCCCCACTTCCACACCTTTAATGTGGTCATCAGATTTATATGTGGAAGAGCTCATGAGCATGAAAAAGAGGCTTGAGATTTTAGAAGCAAAAGGGTTGTGTGAAGACATCAAGGCAAAGGAAACTACTATTTTTAGGTGCAAACTTGAAACAGAAAATAAGGTGCTTAAAGAGCAAATCCTAAACCTTCAAGTCAGCATGGAAAGGGGGCAACAAGAACTGATTTAAATGAAACAAGAATTAGATCAACTGAAAGTAACAAATAATAAGAAGTTGGAAGTGACAAAAGGTGACGACACGTTTCAGATAAAGGAGATTCAATCAGCACTAGTAGACATGGAAACGAAAGAAATCCAATTAAAAAACTACATAGAAGAGGCCAAATCATGGTCACAAGTTGTAAGCAAATCATCAAGCAAACAAAATGAAATCATAGAAAGGAAAATCAAGACGCAAATAAGAGAAGAAAAGGAAAAACAAAGTAAGGCTGCAAATATTATAATCAAGGGACTGAAGGACTTCGGTGAAAAAGAGAGAACCGACATTTTAGCAAGAGACTTCCTTAGAGACGAGCTGAAGTGGACAGG
Source organism: Sequoia sempervirens (assembly GCA_007258455.2). Lineage (NCBI taxonomy): Eukaryota > Viridiplantae > Streptophyta > Pinopsida > Cupressales > Cupressaceae > Sequoia > Sequoia sempervirens. Next base: position 109,086 of record VDFB02348872.1, on the reverse strand, counting down.
GCACATTCAACAAGCAAACAGAATTGGAAAGAAAATAGAGGGGGGAAGAGATAGGCACGTAAGAGTTTTCATGAAGAATATAGAAGATAAAAATGCAATTCTAAGGAATAGGGGGTTACTCAAAGGAACACACGTCTATCTAGACGAAGATTTGACCTTTGTTCAACAAGAAGTACAAAGGAAAGAATGGGAGAAAGTGAAAACAGCAAGGAATGAAAGAAAGTGGGCTTGGCTGAAAAATGGGGTTGCTCAAATCAGCGATCGTGTACCAAACAAGAAATAGGGATTAGGGGCCCCACGGGATTACCTACATATAGTGAGTTGGAACTGTAGAGGTTATTCATGGAGAAGAGAACCGGGTTTGGGGCCCATAGCGGAAGGGAAGGATATTATTATCCTTATCGAGACACACGAACATGAAGGTTGCAAAGTTCTAGATTTTGAAGGTTACAAGAAAATTTCAGTTTGGAATAACGGTAGTGAAACAGGCAAAGGGCATGGGGGTGTAACAGTTTTGATTAAAGAGAGTTGAGGTGGAATTGTAAAAGTTGAGAAAGAAGATCCAAATAAGCAATACATATGGCTGCAAATAATAGATAACGGGGTTACCTTCAAATTAACTGCTTGTAATTTTGCTCCGCAAAACTCTAAGATATATAAAAGGAGAAAATTAGATAGTGAAGATCCGTATGCCTCTTTAAAAAAGGACATTTATTTGTTTAGCACCTTGGGGGAAATTGTTCTATTAGGTGACTTTAATGCGAGAACAACTAACAATCAATTTCTTCAGCTGAACAATGAAGACCGAAGAAACAACAATCCTTTATGGTTGGAAGAGGAAGAAGATCAGCCATGGGAAAGAACATCGCAAAACAGTAATGGGACTGTTTCTCACTTTGGAGCTGAACTATTAGGGATTTGCAGCTTATATAACTTTGTTATTTGCAATGGCATGAAAGTTTGGCCAACTTTCGGCAATATCACATGCAAAACTTATAATGGCCAAAGTGTGGTGGACTACGTAATTTGCTCTCAAACTTTTATTTCTAGAGTTTTGGAGTTTGAGATTGGAGAATGTCCCCTTGAGATGAAATCTGACCATGCACCTCTGTTTGTGAAACTTGGCATTGTCTCAAACAACCAAAATGATAAACAGGTCCACCACAAGCAAAAGGAAACTATTCCTAAAGGTAAAATAGTCTTGAATCAGGGAAATCAAGGTCTCTTTAATACTGCTTTAGAGCATCACTTACTTGAAATGGAGAACAATATAGGGGACAAAGCTGCCAATGGGATTGGTGGTCGTATTTGCAGCAAGCTTTTGATTCCTCTAATTCATAAGGCCTTAGCTGCTTGTAAAAGATCTCACCCAAAGAAAGGGGCTGCAAACACTTTTCCGGCCAACCCATGGTATGATGAAGAGTGTAAGGCTGCCAAGAGAACTTTGAAAGAAAATGGGTTGAACAAAGAAAACAAGAAGAAATATGAGAAGCTGGTGCAAACAAAAAAAGAAAATTATGTAAACACGAGAAGGAAAGAGCTCATCTCTCTTGGAAAGCACAATCCCAAAGGTTTTTTGTAATGTCCCCATTTTGGCCATACACTCTTCATTTGGATTTAGCCTATTTCCGGAAATCCGTAGGCTACTTAGATGTGCAAATTTAGGGTTTCCACTTTCTTTCGGCTCAGGTCATCGTGCTATTTTTGGCAATCCATCAATTTCAGTATTGGGGTTGGTTTTGGTTATCTCCTTGGACTGAGTTTTATACTTAGTCAATTTCATGTTTTTCAGTTGTACCCCACGCCTAGGAGTGATAACTTCATGTTGTTTTAAAGAGGGGACAAATAAGGGGTCATGTGAGCATTTAATTATTTAATAAATGCTTCATTATTGCAATATAAAGTTGGACGCCTAAAGGAGGATGAGTAATGTTTTATTATTTCAAAAAAAGTAAAGGCTTAAAGGTGGCGTCCCTTTTGGAAGTTGAAGTGATTCAACTTCTTGGAATTTGAATTGTTTAATTTGCCAATTGAAACTTATATATTGTTGTTTTGTGAAGAGCTGATGATGTTATGTTTTGGAAAGCAAAGTTATGCTGCTGGTTTGAAATCCAAAATCCGGCTAAGGGAGAGCTTAGCAAATTTACTCCATTCTTCAGACCTGAAACTATGGTTCCCTAGATGGTCTTTTGGGAGTGTGCTTCATTTCAGAAGTGCATATTGAGCATCAAAGTGAAGGAATTGGTGATTTTTATCAGTTTTGTACTTGTTGGTTGTTACACAGGTGAAGTAGATTTTCATTTGCAGCTTTTGATATGAATTTATTTTGGTTATGGGTATTGACTCTCTTTCTTTCTAAGCACATGGCGACCAATCTTGGAGAATATCAGATTTTATTTTGATGTGTATGATTTTTCCAAGCAAAATCGCCCTTGCAAGCAGGCCGTACCTTTCAAGAGCACATTGGAATTCGTGCCAAATTAATAGTAGAGTTTTGATGATGGTTATTCATTGCAATTGGGGCGCCAACCTTCTAGAGAGCCATTGCATTTTGTTTCAATCAATTTGGAGGTATATTGATAAAGTTGTGAGCATTTGTTTGGTATTTCTAATTGCTGATAGACATTTCCAAATTGCAGATTTATATATCAGATTGTTATAGTTTTCTGATTTTGGCTTCTAGCATCATTATTTGAGAGGTTTTTCATTGAAGAAACCATCCTTTAATTGTATATTGTAATGATGGTAAAAACTATTAATGATAATTGCAGCTTCAGGAGATCCTTCCAACACAGATCAATTGGAGAAAACATAAATTATAGCTCTTCGGCTATTTAATTTATTAGCATATATTTAATGAGGAGGTGCGAATGTTATGAGGCCGACCTCATCGTTTACTTTCCACGATTTTCTCTCTTGGCCGACTTGTTAATTGATCCATTAAATTTGTAATTTATTCTTGAGGCCGACTTTGTTCTTGAAGAGGTGCGACCTCTCATAGCAATGTATATATGGAAGTTCATCTTATCATTTGTGATCACCAAGTTTATGCTATGTAAGTGTGAATTCTGTAAGTGCGAATTCTATAAGTCCGTATTCCTCAAGTGCGAATTCTTCAAGAACAGATTGCGATTTATTCAAAGGGAAGATTGTGAACTCTCCTAGAGCAGAATTTGGATCGTAAGAAGTGACAGGTTGTTATCTATTCTTGCATCTTGTTCAGGTGCTGAATATTGGCCTTGTGTTAGGCCTCATTGTAAAGAGAATTGTTGCCACTGTTTATAAATATCAAAGAGATCTTTGTTGCTGGGTTTTTCTCCCTCAAGAGGAGGGTTTTCCTAGGGTATCTACTGTGTTACTGTGTCTGATTTTGAATTATTTTTCTGTGCATATAATCTGTTCACTAAAATTTACATGGTATCAGAGCGGGTTTGAGAGGATCGTGATCAGATTATTGCAAATCAGCATACCCTTTTGTTGTTCACTTATCTACATCAGTCAAGATGGTGAATGGTTTGAAGGTTGAGGATAGACTCGAAGGTGCATCTAACTTCACTTCATGGAGATTTAGGATCATGCTCACCTTGCGTGAAAATGACTTGGGTGAGTTCGTGGAGTCTAACATTTCTGAACCTGAGGAGGAAGAAGAAAATTTGCAAAGGGCTGAAGAGACACAAAGCAATGAAGATATTGGTTGATTCCGGCTAAGGATCATATTGTTCCTATCATCTCTGTTGGAAGTCAGAGATATGCTCAAGACCTTGAAGAGATGCACGTAAGTCAACAATGTACCGAGCCTTTGCAATTCAAAGCATCAATTGCATCATGTGAAGATGTCAAAGGGAGAATCTGTTACTGCATACTTCATGAGGATTTCAAATTTGAGAGATCAGCTCTCAACAATTGGATATATGGTTGATGACAAAGATTTGACCATGCTCGCCCTCAATGGGCTCCCTTTGTCTTGGGAATCCTTCATTCAAGGAATCAGTGCACGATCGAAATTGCCTAAGTTTGATCGCCTAAGATCTGATTGCATTCAAGAGGAATCAAGGTTGGTGGCAAGAGGTGTTGGTCAAAGTTCAAAGAATGAAGACATTCATGTTCTCGCCTCCCATACTTCAAAGAAGAAAGGAAAAGATGGAAGGAAGGGTTTCTTCAAAAGGAATCGAGACAAGGGAAATGATGATGCACCTCCATTTAAGAAGAAGAGGGATATGTCCAAAATTCAATGTTTTAGGTGTGACAAGTTTGGGCACTTCGCCAAGTATTGTCCAACTAGACCTAAGCAACAGGTCACCGTTGCGGATGTTGATGATGCCTCTCCTCAAAAGGACTCAAGTGAATATTTGTTCTACTCAGCATTATCAAGCAGTGTACCTTCCGACACCAACACTTGGATAATTGACAGTGGTACTTCACGACACATCACCGGCTTCATGGAGCACTTATCAAGTTTGGTGGAAAAGGAGTCTTCTGAACAAGTCATCATTGGAGATGATGCTAGCTACTCCGTAAAAGGAATTGGGACCTCTACATTTCATTTGGATTCCGGCATATCGCTTCAATTGGGTAATGTTCTTTATGTTCCTGGAATCAAGCGTAATCTTATTTCTATTTCAGCTTTGGAAGATAAAGGATATCAAGTTGCCTTCTCCAAAGGCAAAGTTCTAGTGTGGATGCAGAACTCTAGCTTCAAGGATGCTCAAGTAATTGGAGTTAGACATGAAAACCTTTACAAGGTCTGCACACGTTCATTACAAGCCTTGGTTCATGACTCTTCAACTCTATGCGATCTTTGGCATCGGAGATTGGCTCACCTTCACTTCCAAGCCTTACCTATCATGGAGAAGATGGTGACGGGCCTTCCTAAGTTCAACCAGGAGCACGAAGGTACATGCAAGGGCTGCGCATTGGGTAAGAATATAAAAGCCCCTTTTCATAGTAGAGAAAATAGATCTAAGTGTATTTCAGACCCCGATTCATTCTGATTTATGTGGACCTATGTCTATTCCTTCTTCGAGTGGTTTCTTGTATTATGTTCTTTTTATTGATGATCACTCTAGAAAGACTTGGATCTATTTTTTGAAAACTAAAGAATCTGAGGAAGTGTTAGAAAGGTTCAAAGAGTTCAAAGCTCTAGTAGAAAATCTTTCTGGTAAACGAGTTAAGGTTCTTAGATCTGACAATGGTGGAGAATACACCTCCAGTAGTTTTTTGAATTTTTGGTATTGATGGATTATGGAGTTTTGTGTCTCTATAATCCTCAACAAAACGGTGTTGCGAAAGAAAGAATGAACGACAGGAAGCAAAGAAGCGCATCCATGATCAAGATTTGCAAACCCTTCCTATGGGCGTAAGCTTCCAAGACAGCTTGTGTATGTTCGTAACGTAAGTCCCTATAAGATCTTGGAGAATGACTCCGTGGCCTTTTTTGCTGTGGAAGAAGCCTAAAGTCACCATTTTGAGGATCTTTGAAGTCTTGTCTATATTCATGTTCCCAAAGGAAAAGAGAACTGAACCTTCGGGCAAGAAGGGAATATTTGTGGCCATGCTGAGACATCAAAGCCTACAGAGTTTGGCATTCCAGTCAAGTTGATCGAGATCAATAGGGATGTCACATTCAAGGAAGATGTTGCATTTAGGAGATCCCGGGGCATTCATATGGAGATCGATAACGAAGAGTCTCCTCAGGATATGGAAGTTGACCATACCCCTGAGATTCAGAGGGAGACTTCTAACCAAAAAGAAAACGTACCGATCCCGCTGGAACCCTTGGAACCAACTGATGGGCCTACTGACATTGTTATTGGAAGGAAGAGACCTCTATGGGCTAGTCGCACTATGCAAGAGGCTGAAAGCTTTGCAGCTCCTAGAGCATTCGTGAGAAAGCAAAGGCCACATAAGTTCTCCGCTTATGTTGTCTTGATGAGTCGATTATAGAATCCGAGCCTAATGGCGTTGAGGAAGCATCAGTCACTGTTTGGGAGATGCTACACAGAGGATATCACCAATTCTTAAAATGATGTTTGGGATATTGTTCCTAGACCCGAGGGCGTCCGTGGGTATCTCTCTAAATGGCTATTCAAGATTAAGCACGTCGCAGATGGAAGCATTGAGAAAGCAAGGCCAGGATTTGTGCCCGCCCTTCCCCGTGAAGAGGGAGTTGATTATGATGAGACATTTGCTCCTGTTGCTCGCTACACTTCAGTCAGAACCATCATTGCTATTGCTGCATCTAGAGGATGGAAGATTCACCAGATGGATGTGAAGACAGCTTTTCTCAATGGAGTAATTGAGGAGGAGGTTTACATAGAGCAACCTGATGGATTTGAGGTTCATGGGAAGGAGTCACATGTTTGCAAGTCAAGAAGGCCTTGTATGGTCTTAAGCGTGCCCTCGCATGGTACCTAGCGGGGATTCGATCGTGGTACCCATCGTTTGGGCTTGAAGAATGATTCTGATTCAAATCTCTACTTCAAGGTAATCAATGGTGATGCATTAATTTTGGTTTTAAATGTTGACGATCTGATCCTTACTGGAGAAGATCACCTGATTCTTGAATGTAAGAAGGAATTGACTTCTGAATTTGAGATGAAGGACCTTGGGCTCATGCATTACCTCCTTGGCTTAGAAGTTTGGCAGAAACCAGATGGAATGATTCTAAGTCAAGGGAAGTACACCATTGATATACTTAAGAGATTTGGCATGATGGATTGCAAATCCATGTCTACACCTATGGAGACCAACCTACATAAATTGAAGGAGGCTGCAACTAGTTCAGATTCGGTGGATCCTACATTGTACAGACAGTTGATTGGATCCTTGATGTATCTAGTTAACACTAGACCGGATATTTGCTATGCAGTGAGTGCACTTAGCCAGTTTATGTGTGATCCGGAGATAGATACATCTTGTTGGTGCCTAAACATATCCCTAGATACTTGGCGCGCTGGCAATGCTTGATATGGGTTGAGGTATTCTTCAGATGCAGACTTGGAGTTACATGGTTTTATTGATTCTAATTGGGCAGGTTGTGTCAAAGATCGGAAGAGCACCTCTGGTTGTTGCTTCAGTTTGGGTTCCGCTATGATTTCCTGGTGCAGCAGGAAGCAGTCATCTGTAGCATTGAGTACAGCAGAGGCAGAGTATATTGCAGCTTGTATGGTAACTCGGGAAGCAGTATGGCTTTGTAAGCTCCTTGCAGGATTGTTTGGACAATCAATGAGCCTACCATCATTCATTGCGATAATCAGCAAGGAAGTCATTAACTCCGTGGTTTCCATGACAACCGCCATTGTTGAGATCGCTATCACTCATATTAGAGATATGGTAATCGGAAGGCTGTACGCTTGAGGCTACCGATCGATGAGCAGCATGGCGTGAGCATTCTCACCAAGCCTTTGCCAGATAGTTTGTGTATCTCGTAGATAAGCTTGCGGAAGAATCCAACCTTGACTATATGAGTCTCGTGCGATCGTTGAGCCTTGTTAATGCATTTTCCGAGATTCAAGAATTTGAAGGAAAGCCCTTTGTTACACGTATTTTCTCCAGACGGAAGAATTTATAGAAAGCCCTTGTTAATGCATTTTCTCTGAGACGAAGAATTTGAGTGGAAAGCCCTTGTTAATGCATTTCTTCCTGGACGGAAGAATTTGAGGTGAAAGTCTCGTTTCCACCCTCTGAGCTGAGTCATGGTGGATGTCATGTGTGAGACTCCATGATATATGTTGTACTTGTGTTTCACCCTCTGAGAGAGTCATGGTGAAAGTCACGTTGAGGTGACAACATCACGCAAGTGATGAACACTTGTACTTACCATTTTATGGTTGATATCGAGACGATATCTAATATCACGTTGAGGTGATATTCTTCTCTTCACATCTGGTTGCAGCCAATGTGATGGACATCATGTTGAGATGATTTGTCTTGAGCAGCTGGAAGATCTCTCCCTAGCTGAGAGGGAGTGTTAATGATAATTGCCGCCTCAGGAGATCCTTCCAGCACAGATCAATTGGAGAAAACATAAATTATAGCTCTCCGGCTATTTAATTTATTAGCATATATTTAATGAGGTGCGAATGTTATGAGGCCGACCTCATCGTTTACTTTCCACGATTTTCTCTCTTGGCCGACTTGTTAATTGATCCATTAAATTTGTAATTTATTCTTGAGGTCGACTTTGTTCTTGAAGAGGTGCAACCTCTCATAGCAATGTATATATGGAAGTTCATCTTATCATTTGTGATCACCAAGTTTATGCTATGTAAGTGCGAATTCTATAAGTGCGAATTCTGTAAGTCCGTATTCCTCAAGTGCGAATTCTTCAAGTGCGAATTCTTCAAGAATAGATTGCGATTTATTCAAAGGGAAGATTGCGAACTCTCCTAGAGCAGAATTTGGATCGTAAGAAGTGACAAGTTGTTATCTGTTCTTGCATCTTGTTCAGGTGCTGAATATTGGCCTTGTGTTAGGCCTCATTGTAAAGAGAATTGTTGCCACTGTTTATAAATATCAGAGAGATCTTTGTTGCTGGGTTTTTCTCCCTCAAGAGGAGGGTTTTCCTAGGGTATCTGCTGTGTTACTGTGTCTGATTTTGAATTATTTTTCTGTGCATATAATCTGTTCACTAAAATTTACAAAAACACTTGAAAGTTGCAATTATTTTTCATTGTAAAACTAAAAACAGTAGTACTGTTTTAGATCTTTAATTTGCTGCATTTTCTTGTAATTAATTCACATCATTGTAACCCCTGGATGGTTTACCGCCAGTGTGGATAAAGAACATTCTGGAAGCTTATCTCTCTTATTTGCAGCTATTTCTATTCATTGTAAAGCTAGTTAGTAGTACTAACAGCTATTTCATTTTATTGTTGCAATTTATACTTGATTACACTCCCACAATTGAGTGGTTGAGTTTTAGAATAAACATCTTTCTTGTTTGTAAATTCCCCCTACAAAATAAGTGGTTGTGTGGACTGTTTTCCCACCACGAAATAAGTGGAAGAGAGGATTTAATGGCTGGCTTGCCGCCTTAATAATGTAATAATCTCACCCACTGAATAAGTGGAGTATTCCCACTGCTTGTGAATGCCTACATCAACAGATGAATTGTAATTTCAGTTCAATTTATACCTAATGATCCTCTGACCATATGCTATCACCTCACCCACATTGGGATCTTGGTGAATATTCTTGGTTAAAGTTACTTTCCATGCTGATTTGCATTTGGAGCTAATGCTAATTAGTGGTTTGATGCTGGTTTGTGTGTCTAATTTCGGGGAAAAAAGTAAGGGGAATATTTCATTTTTGGAGAGAGTTACAACAAAAGAGAAAACAAATTCAAAATAACATAACAGGTGTGCAATGGTTAGATTATGCAAAGTGTCTTTATGAAAGGACCCAAGGGAAGAATTCTCCTCCCATAGTTAACACATCCATGGAACTCTTCACGATTGAAGATATTAAACAAGGTATAAAGAATTTAGCAAATGGGAAAGCGCTGGACATAGATGGGCTGCAAGCTGAATTTTTTAAGTGGGGAATTGAAATCCTTGCTCCACACATCAAAAGGATGTTTAATGATGTCACCCATGATGGTTTTCCATCGGAATGGACAACTAGTGTCGTCATCCCCCTCTACAAAAGTGGTGATATCAATAACCCATCTAATTACCGCACTATCATGGTGAATCCTATTCTTGGCAAGCTTTTTGGGAGCATGTTAGAGCGTAGAATCAGCAGCTGGGCGGAAAAAGAAGGAAAAAGAGCAAAGGGGCAGGTTGGTTTTAGGCCTAAATACTCTACGATTGACCATTGCATCACTCTTAGGCACCTAATTGAAAAAATATGGGATACTCAGGGTGAAAGAAGTTTTTTGTTGCTTTGTTGATTTTAAAAAAGCCTTCGATACGGTGCCCAGAGACAAACTCTGGAATAGAATGGATGAGCTAAATATACCAAAGGAATATAGGGCTGCAGTGCATAGACTTTATGAGCAGGTTAGAGCTAAAATCAGAACAAGTGAAGGTATGTCTGAATGTTTTGGCAGTGATATTGGGGTCAAACAAGGCTGTCCTTTATCCCCCACTCTTTTTGGGCTATACATTGATAAACTAGAAGATTGGTTAAATGAAATTGGTGAGGGAGGCACTTAGTTGGCGGGTTATGTGGTGAAGTTGCTGCTATATGCAGATGATCTTATCTTAATCTCAAAAACTGCCCATGGTTTGAGGGGTCTTTTGAAGGCCTTGGACCTTTTCTGTCAGGAAGTGGGAATGCAAGTGAACACTACCAATATCAAAATCATGATCTTCTCCCTAAAGAAGAAAAGGAATCAAAATAACTTTCTTTTTGCAGGCAGCCCCTTGGAGATAGTGAAAGAATACAAATACCTTGGGATTGATTTTCATTATAAGCTTAGCTGGGAGACTAGTAGAACAAAAAGGATACAAGGGGGTTGGAAAGCTTCTTTCTTACTTCAAAACAGGTGCAGGAAAGCTGAGCTTTGGGATTGGAAGACCAGGAAAACTTTCTTTGGTTTGCTGGTCACGTCGGTGGTTCTCTATGGCTGCGAAGTCTGGGGCAGCAGCATGTCAAAGTAGAGATGGAGACAACTAGAAAGAATCCAAAAGCATATGATCACTTGCAACCTCAAAGTCAAAACCACGGTCCCTTATGAAATTCTCTTGGCTGAATCGGGAACCTTGCCTTTGGAGGCATCGGCTATAACTCGCTTGCTAAATTATTTAAAGAAGGTTGAGAACATGGATAACCACCGTTGGCCCAAAGTGGTTGTGAAGGAGGTTTTAGGCCACAGGAAGAAAACATGGATGAAACAAAATAACAATTGGTTGAGCAAGTGGGACATCAACTTGCATGACTGTCCTAACACCAATGAGGAAATTAAAAAGTATGTCACAAAAAAGTTCTTGGCTGCCATGTGGACAAAGCAGATTGGGCAAAAGAAAGCTCACTATGTCAAAGAGTTCAACCCAACTTGGGAGCATGAAGATAAAACTTATTTAGGAACTGCTATTAAGGGTAAAACACAGTTGCTAATTGCTCAATTGAGGACCGGGTCGCATCATTTGAGGTGTGAAACCGGAAGGTGGACTATACCTAAGGAAGCGTGGGAGGATAGAATTTGCATGTTTTGTAGCAAAGGGGTGGTGGAGACCAAATGGCATTTTATCATGGAGTGCACGGCTTATGAGGATATCCGTAGTCAATATGAAGGCAATTTGAAGATCAGCAACCTGCACGAGCCATTTGACGAAGAAAAAATCATCAAGACTACTAGTTTTCTGATCAAAATTCATAGTAGAAGATCCAACATCGAAAAGAATTTGGAGACTCCGTAGTTTTGTGGTTCTCGGTCCCTTAGACTTTTTGGTCTCATGGACATCATTAAAATCCCTCATTCATTCATTCATATGTCAGCTCTTTAATAATTTTTGTTAACGCATTCATGCCATTCCGCTCCACACCTGGCTGCCACTATAGGTATGCTTCTCGTCGTAAATAGCTCGTACTTAGCATTTTTTTAAATGATTATAAATATATTGTGCCCAATCAAGAGTAGTCAGCCTCATTTTAAACTACTGTAGGAGAACCACTTTTATTCTTTAAAGCTCTATCAGTTTAGGACTAAATTTTCATAGAGATAATTTATTTATCCATTTTGATGACTGAGACCTATTGCAGTATCCAACAAGGAATGAGCCTCTCTGAAGCTCAGAAATAAATTCGAAAAAGTTTTCTTTTCTTTGCTCAAAGTCTTCAGATACCCTTTTTCAATTGAATTGAACACAGTTGCATCCAAATAGATCTTTCACAAAATAGTGAAAACAGAGTAGATACCAGTATTAATCGATAATTTCATTAAGAATGGATGTGGAAAGCAACCCTTGTTTTGAGTGCCATCATTTAACTTTGATACATTGGGCAGTGGAATAAGCAATGGCTGAAATAAATATAAAAGCTTAAAAGTGCCCATGAACTTTTATTTACCCTAATTTCTGTTATTACGAGATTCCCAAAACTCATTAACAGAGTTATATTTCCAAGTCCCTAAATTCAAATTCACATTTGCTCAGTTTCTCACTCTATAGATTCAAACTCCATATATATCTAAGCAAAACCAAGGCTCTTTGCAATGCAGTCCATACCAGTTAAGTCTGCTGTGTTTGCTAATTTCAAAGGAACAAGAAACCCTTTGGCATGTCATATATTTGTTTTATAAGAGCAGCAACACAAGGAAAAAGAAAATAAGTATGATAAAGCAAATTGTAAAAGACGAACCTGGTTTTGGGGAAAAAAACTGTGTGGGCATTATAGAAAGTGAAAGGCCCCTTTTATACGACCTCCCGTGCAGTGAAATGGAGACGGACTGGACGGTTGGTCTTGTTAGTACAGTTGCTCCCGCTGAAGATGGAGGAAAGTAACAAATTGGTGTGGAAGTTGAACATGAAGCCATTGCTATTGCTGGCCTATTCTACACAGGCGAGGGGTTTAAAGTTATGAATACAGTTAGCCAGAAAGGGGGAGCTGTCTTCTTCCACGCTACCTGGCTATTTTAGGAGATGATCCTGTGGAAACGGGGGTTCGTAAATTGTTTGAGGTGGAGCCTTTCCTAAACAATTTTAGAAGTTAATTATGGTGGCTACGAATCCTATGCAATAATTTAAAGGATATTATTTGAAATTTATTATGCTGATTTTGTCCTCTTTTGGGCTGGTTTTTTTCGTTTGTTTTTTCTTTTTTTAAATAGGTAGTGTATTTATTAGCGGTACACATATTTAAAAAAATAATTGGTTTTGAGGTGTGAATTTATTTCTTTAATATGATTATAAGAAATAAATAGAACTTTTAATTAAGATTAGATTTTAATGAATATGTTTTGTGATTGATCATGTAATAGAATTTGAAAATATATAGAAATAAAAATATATAATTGATTTTGGCAAGTTAATAGATAAACAATTTATTGGTTTGAATGTAACATTTGAATTATATTTTAGAATTGCAACTTCTTATATATATTGGAAGAAGAAAAATAAAATTTGAATTTGGCAAATTAATTTTACACATTACAAATTTGATCCCAAGTGTCATAGAAATGACCTTCGCAAGAATTTGATTTGTAGTGCATAGATTTGAACTAATTGGCTACTAAAAATGGTATCACCTCAAACTTTGGTGTATATTGATGTGTAAGGACTTGCAATATTAAAAAATACCTTAGGGAGACTATTGGATCACAATGGTCAAGTTCTTCTAAGTCAACCCATTGATTAGACTAGCTTTACAATCATAGGAAAATATCAAGGACACGATCTCAAACATGTAGTTTTCTTAGATGATTTTGATGCAATTCTAGTTCTTTTTAGTGCTCCAAATCAAAATTTTCTTGGAATGATTTCTCTTTTGCAATGCTTATAATTTTGTGTATTCCTCCACATGTTTAAATACATAAGTGATTGTCTTGAAATGCCAAGATATGCCAATAAATCATGCAAACATGTACCAAGTCGGTTCATAGTGGCTAGTGAAAAGGTGAGAGTCAACAAAATTTTACTTTTGAGTTTTTGAATTTCAAGGGTCAATTCTACATGGTGTAGGATCAAACCTATGCATCACAACATTGACCCTAAATAAGGAGGTGTAAATCTCAAGATGGGGTTGAGTATCTATAGGTGTAATGTTGGGTGTAATAAATGGCTAATAATAATGAATATATGAGATTTTACACAAACAATAAGCCAAGAATAAATCAAATGCATGGAAGTATGTGTAAATAAGGATATATAAACGAGTAGAGATGAGCCCAACTTTGCACAAGAGTGTGTCATTTGTCAATACATAGTTATATTAACAAATGTCATCAAAATGGACCTAAAACTAAATGGAAACTAGCATGGGTATACAAAATTCACCAATATAATATGATATAAAAGATTTATTCACTATGTCAATTGGTTGTTGGTCTACTTGTGAGAATACTTGCATAATTCTTGTTGTGAGTGTAATGTATGCCTTTTTTAACATCAATGTTTGATATCACACTACATGATCCATCATCAAGATGAATGATGGATCATGTAGCGTGATATGAAATATCAACGTTAAAAAAAATTATACTGTTAAATTCAAAAGAATACATTACACTTACTAATATGGACTTGAAAATATTATGGCTTTAATTCTTGTTGTGAGTATAAAAATGTGTCACCATAAAGAATGAGGTTGAATTAGAAAAATATTCACATAATAAATAAAAATCATAAGAGATGAGATCATGTTGAAATGTTTATCCTTGTAACAAGAAAAAAATATTCCCTAAATAAAAATACATTTAAAATTGATATATATAGGGTGTGATATAGAATATTGTTTTTATTGTGCATTCATTAGTCCTTACCTTGTTGTGTAATAATAAAATTATGAAGTAAATTTTTAAATTATGTTGACGTCTTTTATTGATATAATTGCTAGTATCTTTTATTCCAATGTCATTAATTAAAAATATATAATCTAGAAAATTAAGAATTAATAAAATATTCTTTAGAATTAAAAAATTATAATTATTAAGTGTGTTGTAAGTTATTTTAGTATTAAGTCTATAAATATAATTTGAAATAGTTTTATAGAGTATTATAAAATATATCTCGCTAAGAGTAACATGAGTAGCAATAGTAGTAAAATATATTCACCAAGAACCAAAAGATACAATATAGACTACAATGCCAATATAAAATAGTCAACCACAAAGCTATGCAAGTTAACTATCTCTTGTTATAGGTTATAGCTAAATTAAACAAAAATGAACTATGTCTGAAAGAAGTTGCATAGACTTATAACCTCGTGGAAGCAACTTACAAATTCAACATATAGGGATGTCATCTTATTAACTACCCATGGTATATTTAATTGAAGTTGATATATAAAACAAAATATTACCTTATAGAAATTTGGTATACCATCATTGAGCAAAAATTACCTATCTATATGATCAAACTAATAAATCATCATACCAATTAGACACCCTCTAATGTTATATAAAACTCAAACATAATTCACGTAAAACCAAAATGAATTCCATCAATTTAACATTCTCACCCAATTTGTTTAATGTGTTTAATACACTCATTTTATTACTATTATCTCTATAAGCCATCAAAATGTAGCCAGTAATCTAAAAATAACCCATAATACGTAACTTGAACTATTTCTATCAATATGAAGTATATAAGGCTAATGTAAATATTTAATTGAAACATGTCTAATGTAGAAAAAATAAACTAGCATTAAATTCATCATGACAACAAGGTTATCCAGAACATAACACTCAAACTAAGAGCCATTACCCCCATTGCCCTTATCCTTGTTGACATCAACAAAAATATTTTCATTGAGATCCACGATCTTTTTCTTAGGCTTATTAAGGAGAATGCATAGACTTATTCAACCAATTTATGAAAAAAACATTGATTGAAACACCATCATAGCTAACAAGACCAAATTTAGGCATCACAAGAAAGGAGTTAGAAGATGCACTAACACCTTATTTTTACCTTTTCCTATTCCTTGTTCAAGCATCTTTTTTGTTGAATCCTCTAATTTAGATGTACATATAGATTGACTTACAATGAGGTATTGACAATCCAGTAATTTATCTAGATAAGAACATAAGGTCCCTAGAATAATCCTAAAAAAATGTGTATTTTTTAATCCAAAGAAACCATAATGTCTATGTTGAAATAATGAACGCTATTTGTTCATGAAAATAAGACTTTAAATTTTGGACTAACTAGTATAACCAAATAAAACATGAAAACAAGATCTACAAGCTTTCCCAACCCATTTGCCCAACATAAGAAGAATATAATCCTAATCTTTCTTAGAATAAGTGTAGTCATAAAATAAATAATTCTCAGATTCTACCATGTCATATGCAAGACACTTATGGTACACATAATAGATAGTTTTTACAATTAACAAGTTTTTTAAGTAAAATAAACCATCTAAAAGAAGATCTTTGGGGCTCAATAGACACCAACCACAACTTTGACTTGTAACAATCCAACAAGCTTCATTATAACAATTCAACAAGATAATTAGAATAAAATTGTAGATCAATACATTTAGAAAGCATAAAGTGCACATTTTTAATAGTATTATCCAATAATTTTCCAACCCACTTCCAAGAAAAATTATACCAAAGCATAATATCATAACTCTATCTAACACTAGACAATAATTGACAATAGCCTTTTTAATCGTAGAATAAATAATTTTTTGAGCCTCTAATAACTAATTAGTAGTTCTAATATTTTCTTGACACACCAAAAATTATCATAAATAATAAGTACAAAAATATTATTATCTTTATTGAAACACTTGAATGTAGAACATCCTCTTTCAAGAGCAAGAGATTTATTCTTGTATTCAAGGGACCACAAAAAATATCTAAAAGGATCAAAAGGACCATCCCTAATACTCTTTATATCAAAAAAATTCGCATGAATTCCTTCCAATTCCTAAGCTTTTCAAATGGATATAAAAACAAGGATCCCACTAACATGAGCTCTAAAACTACCAAAAAGGGTATCCATAATATTTATCCCACTCCTCTAGGTTTCCCCTTAGGATATCCTTTACAAATGTTATTTGTAACAAACAAAAAAATTCATGGTTTTGCACCTTGTAAGGAGCTTAGAACCCATTTAGCAGTCAAGGATACACCTTATAGAAACATATTTTTAAGCCCCATGCAACCTTCCTCAGGTTTTCAATAAATATCCCAACTAGTTGCATGCCTCTTTTTTAACTTTTATCTTATAACTATAGAAGATCCCATATCAACTTGTTTAACTTATTCATGTGTGAAGATTAATTCAATGATGAAGAAGAAAAGTAAATCGAAAGGGAAGACAACACTTTTTTGTGAACTTGAAATCTACCTAATAAAAGCATATTAAATTATTATTCCGATCACTTATTCCCAATTTTACACTCGTGTCCACATATCCTTTAGAGAAGATGCAAGATAAGATAAATTGGTGTTTGCAAATATCTTACCAACTTATTTATTTTTCCCCATTCTCATGCTCTCCCTACAAACTAGTCAAGTGTTGTTATTTCTAGATAAGAATAACTTATTTGTTTATATAGCAAATTTTAAACTAGAAACAAAATAATAAAAATTCAAGTGTTGTTATTTCTAGATAAGAATAATTTATTTGTTTATATAGCAAATTTTAAACTAGAAACAAAATAATAAAAATGCAATTTGAAATGTAAATTATTAAAATTTAGGGAAGGAAAAAATCAATCATTAACAAATTGACATACTAACAAAGGTTTATCATTCGAAAGAATTAGACCTTTTAGTGGAGGTTGTTGAATGCACAAGACAATTGAGAGGGGGGGTGAATCGGTTATACCTTAAAACTTCAAAAACCTCATAAACATTCAGATCCACATTAATTCAATTAACCCTTAATTATTTAGCATGAAAAGAAAATAATATAAATTGAAACACAATCAACACCATACACAAGAGAACACTAGATTTACGTGGAAAACCCAATATGGGGAAAACCATGGTGAGGATTAGCTCACAATGTAAAGTAATATCAACACTTATTATAGAAGGGCTCACTGTCGGAGGGCACATTGCCTAGGAGAAAGAAAGGAACACTGTCAAAGGCTCACTACCAGAATAGAAAAGAAAATAGAGAATAATTTTGTTACAATGAGAAATTCATCTCAAAGCAATAGAAAAAGTCCACCACAGCATCACCAACACCTTCACAGTCTCTCTAAAGAATTGTAGATACCTTCTGCTCACTACATTCAGTAATCTAACACATGAAAGCTCACACTGCACTTTACAAATTCGCACCCTACAACTTTGCAATTTGCATCACTTCCATCGTCCTCATCTATATTCACATCCCTCAACAACTCAACTCATATTTATAACATCTTCAACCTTGAAAACATTCTCCAAGGTTAGCTATGCACCTCAACCATGCAAATTTAAATTAGGTTGGAACCATAACATTCTCGTGGTAGAAAAGAATGAAGGTGAACCACAACACACCTTAGCTAGGACCTAAATCCATTCATGCACGCCATGCCACACTTCCATAAATTTTGCAAGTAGTGTAAACACCCAAGGTTAGTTGAACCTTTGTTAACACCATTGACACTTAAGTACTCAAGAGACCAACTTTTGAAGCACCAAACCACAAACAACTTCAACTGAAGAAAGATACCAACACTATCAGCACACCTTCAGATCCGCAAGACTTGAAACCAAACTGTGGAGAAACACAACAAAAACATTTCTCCCATAAACCTTTGCAATACATAGTTCACACACTAGTGAACACAACTTCTTTTGCACAACGATCCAACACACCAAATTTTGGGTATAACACCTTTGATCAACATATCTAAAACACACAGGTAGATCTTCAACCTAGAAGAAATGCAAATCAACACTAGAACACTACTCTGCGACCCAGAACAACACTTCAACTCACTATTTCCTCTTTTTATCAAAGTTTCCCAAAAGCACTTGGAAACTAAGTACCAAAGACACATCTTCATCATCTTTAGTACTTCTTCAACACTACAAAACCAACTGCAACCTAGCAACTCAACCATACATCCATAGGCAGAAGCTTATCAAAGCAACACTAGAGGTTGATAACAGTAGCTTACTAATGACAACATAATGCAACTAATCAAAGCATCATTAATGCAACATAGACAACGCCAACAACTACACATACTCTTGCAACAATATTATTTTTATTAACGACAACACAAGCCTCTTGCAATAATCTTCCGCTCATCAATGGCAACACAAGTTGTTGATATCAATGACAACACCAACTGCTCATACTTGCAACAAAGGCCCACTTGAGAAGAATGCCTCAAAACAAAATACAATACCTTTGCAACAATAACAAGCAAAGAGAGAACAATAGGACAACATTTTCTAATAGACCTTTGTAAATTAGAAAAGAGGAAGTTAACTCACAATTTACACTAACTAGAATAGAAGCATCCTAAAAGAAGAATTTCACCATTCTACAAAAAATATAAAACTTAAAAGCCTACATTGTTATGAAAATAAATGGCTATTCTATTCTATTATATGTTTTTCAAAGATTTTCAAGGCCATATAAATATCTTGCTATGAATCTTTGGCCATTGTACACCTTTTTGACTAGTAAGGTGATTATCTAAAATATATATTTATTTAAAAAATCCAATCTAGGTAAAGGATATTTTTTAATAAAAAGAGGGGTAAAAACTTTATTAAATCAAAAAAGCATTACAAAAAAGAAGAACAAAACCCCACAAGGGGCAAAAAGAAAGTCCACAAAGTCAAGATACACCCAAATAACATCTCATATCCTCCATAACTAGATCTTCGAGAACAGGGGATAAATCCCCAGGAAGGTTACCCCAATGATACACATTCCAAGTTCCCATCCACTCAGATGCCCATCTAGCCAAACCACGAGCCACCTTGTTCCATTCCTGAGGAACATGACAAAAGGTAATAGAATCCAAACCCCCACTCAGAGCAATAATTTGCTTGACCACAACTGCCAACTGCCAACTAACCTCATCTAGATGTCCCCTATTAAGCATTTCAATAACAACCTAAGAATTAGATTCACAAACAAACTGCCTCCAACCCAGCGCACAAGCACGTTCTAACACCTAAAGAATAGCCAGAGCCTCCATGAAATTATTAGTATGCTACCCTTTATAAGTAGAAAAGAAAAAAATCACCACTCCTGAAATGTCCCTACCAATACCACCAATGCCCGCATTCCTAGGATTACCACTAGAAGACCCATCTGTATTAATTTTTTAGCACTCCCAGAGCTGGGGGCACCAATGACCAGCATGTTGAACCTGCTCCCGACCACACCTTCGGTGAGCAGGACGCCAACTTTCCTTATCACTGATGAAAAGACCCAGAGTGCTGACCACACCAAAATCCCTGGGATCAACAAGAATAGACAAATCACACTTAGCAGCCAGAGTCTCCTATAAGACCCCCGTAAAAAATCCTACAATTGCGTTACAACCAAATGTGCCAAATTATCATACTAGGGCCAATAACCCATGCAATGTGCATAAAAGAAGTCTTATTTGGAGGTGTAGACATCCAAATTTGGACACTTAATTTATCCAAATTTATCACTTTTCGTATAAACATCCTCTTATCCAAGTTAATTAAGTAATATTGCTATTATTTAATTAACATCTTTAATTCTGCCAAAACCGTAAGGTATTTAATTAATAATTAAATACCTTACCCTCCTTAATCCTCTTTTCATCAAATAAATTAAATAAATATTACATTTATTTAATTTCTCACATGTCATTTTCATTTAATCCTAATCCATTTCCTAATCTCTTCATTAAGGATGTGCACATGCCTAATCCTTGATTAGGATGTGTCACATCCTCCAACTTTTGCAAGTTGGCTTTTAATCCACTAACCCCTAATTATCCTCTAATTACGACATTAATTAAGCCTAATCATTCTCCGGAATTTTTAATTCCTTTTTATTCTTCCTAGATTCCTCTTTTATATGTGAATTTTTAATTCACATTCCATCCTTCCAAGGCTTCTAGAACCTTGGACTTGTCACAATCTCCACATGTGACCAACCTGGACTTGTCACAATCTCCACATGTGACCAAGTCCCACCTTTTTGGAGCCCACCTTTTACCCTCTAGATCATCCTAAGAATGTGAATTTTTAATTCACATTTATATCCCCAACCACCTTTCCTTTTCCCATGTAGATTTTTTAGGAATTCTAAAATTCTTCAAAAGTCCCTTTCACTCCCACTTGGGGACAAGAAATCCCTTTTTATGGAAATTCTCTCACTCCCCAAGGTGCATGTCTTTTTCCACCTCATGTACCCTCTTGACAACTCATCTTCATCTCATCCCCCTTTGGCCACTTCACCCTCCACATGTCAAGATGTGAGGGCTTGTGGGTTCTCAACCCACCATAGCCCTTCATCTTGATCTTGTTGGATTAATCTTGGCCCTTGTTGCTCTATAAATACCCCCTCCTCAAGGGCATTTTAAGAGGACTTCTTCATTTGAGCAACCTTATGCTTCCCATTTTCATTTCCAACACTTAGTCAATTTGCAACTACATGCTGCCACTTTGTGCACTCATCCTATTTGCAATATCATCCATTTGCATTTTACATCCAAGCACATAATAGTGATCTTCAATAGAGCCATCAAGGAGCACACAACCAATCCAAACAAGGGCCAATCAAAGGAATATCAGTAACAAAGGGAAGGTAAACTATTTGTCTTGTGCTATCTACTTTCTTTGTTGTTTTATCACTCTCTTTTGGCTAATCTTGAGGTGTCCTTGATATTTTGTTTTTCATAGTTTTTTAGTTGTTTTGCTAATTTAGAATAGCATAATATCAGGGTATACATTTCTGGCACGCCCGGTGGGACCCACAAACGGGCTCCCATATTTTACGTTTTATGTTGTTTAAGTTTTTGCAGGAACGCGTCGCAGAGGGGCGGCTACGCCCCATTTTTCCGCAGAGGGGCGGCTATGCCCCATTTTTCGCAGAGGGGCGGCTACGCCCCATTTTTCACAAAAGGGCGGCCACGCCCCATTTTTCACAAAAGGGCGGCCACGCCCCATTTTTCCACAAAAGGGCGGCCACGCCCCTTTTTCACAGAAGGGCGGCTACGCCCCTGTTTTGCTGCAGAAGAGCGGCTACGCCCCTGTTTTGCTGCAGAAGGGCGGCTGCGCCCCTATTTTGCTGCAGAAGGGCGACTGCGCCCCCCTGGAAGGTAAAATTGGTGTTCTGATTTCAGATTCAGTTGCTGTTTTCCTTATTAACATTGTTCTTGCAAGGATACATGTGTTTTGTGCTAACCTTTTGCAGCATATTCTTATGAAGTTGATGGAGAAAGCGGGATAAAATATCTAATATTTGCTTGCAGGGCTATCCGTTTGCTCCATCTTCTTTAAAATTATCCTTGCTGTTTTCTAAGAACATAGCTTAATTAGGAGTAATATTTGTTGCTTGCTGTTTTGTCTCTTTGTGTTACCCTAAGGGAGTAGTAGCTTGTTTCCGCTTTCCCCTTGCACTTCGTGTGAGCCTGGGGATTAGTTGGAAGCGGTTATTGCTTTCTTCATAGTGGGACCTGCTTGGGGATTTCATCACCCCAAGGGACAATTCCAACCACGCGTACCGGCGGGGTATACAAAGGGGGGAGAGCGAAAGCTGTACCCCAATCCAGTCACGTCGTAATTGGCGGAGCGTCGAAGCTAGGGTGATACCTAGATAGACGTGAAGAGTTGGTCCGAGCCCTTCAGTATCTCGCTGGGGTTCCCGACTCACGCTTGTGACGGGCTGGTGTTCACGATTGTGCCTCACGTACCGAGAGTATATCGAGGACTCCCTAGATACCTTGTGCATCCTAGATTAAGACCACTTTGGCCATACCCTTAACACTAATTATAGGGTTGTATTTGTTTGAGAGTGCTTTCTTGTGAAAAAACCAGTGAACTCTTAACAATTTGCCCTTATCATTATCATTTTAAAGTCCTTGCCATAGCCATTTGCATCAAACCAAGCCTCTGGTCCACTGCAGAAGTGCAATTACGCCCCTGTTTTTGCTGCAGAAGTGCAATTACGCCCCTATTTTTGCTGCAGAAGTGCAATTACGCCCCTGTTTTTGCTGCAGAAGTGCAATTACGCCCCTGTTTTGCTGCAAAAGTGCGTTTACCCGAAACCCCTCCATTTGGATTCATTCCGCCTTCAAACCTTCATTTTACCATTCCAAACCATTACCTCATCATCCCAAACCTTTGTTTTGTCACTTTAAACCATCAAAAAAAAAACCTCCATTTACCCCTTTTAAACCTCCATCTCCTTATTCCAACCTTTCGTTCGACCATCCTAAATCCCCATACGTCCTCCACATTTATCCTTAATCCCCCATTTATTCTAATTTCTTCCTAATCCACCAATCATTTCTTACCATTTGCATCTCCAAAACACCACCCATAACCAAACCGTCCTACCCTTGTATTACAAAGTGATTACCTAGATTGACCATAGCACTTGAACTTGATTATTAGTCTTTAACTTCAAACCCAATCAATTCGCCTCCATCTTGAGGTGAATTCGGTGTTGCAAGTTATCATCCTTGGCCCAATCAATCCATTCCTAGCTTAAGGTGGATTCGGTGCCGTAATCATCCTATTAATCAATCAAAGTTATAGGGTTACTAAGGGTAATCTCACGTGATCAAGCTTAAGGTCTCTCTCTCAAATCTAATCCAAAACAATCAAATCCAATCAAATCTAATCCGAATCCAATCTAATCCAATCCAAATCCAATCAAATCCAATCCAACCCAATCACCTTCGACCCAATCAATCTACTTCCATCTTGAAGTAGATTCGGTGTCACAATCATCCTTTGATAATCAAATCTTATCGTCATAATCAATCCCATTGCATCATCCAATCATCCTAATCTGAGCTTTAGTCCAATCCTGATCTGAGCTTGACCCAAATCCCGATTTGAGCTTTAGTCTGATCCCATCCAACATCTTTTCATCCATCCTCTTTATCCCTTCACCATCATGAATCCTTATCCTCCATCAATAGTGGTCAAGGGAAACCTTAATTGCATTGATGACGATAACGAAAGTCTTGTTGATCAAGAGGTATACGACATAGATCCCATTGACACTATCATCTCTAGTAAGCTTTCTCCACCCGCTTTCCAATATCCAATCACCCCCTCAAGTTCTCTCGTTATGTCTTCATCCATGCCTAATCATGTTGCTTCTGCTACCTTTGACAAGGGATATCCGTCATATCCATCATACCCTTCATCTACATCGTCCTCTTATCCAACACCCACATCCTCTTATCCTAGTCTACCATCTCAATACCCCCATCTTAATCCCCCATCCACATCCTCCTATCTAAATCCTTCATCCACATATGCCCACTACCCTAATCTTCCATGCCAATCTACTCACTCTAATCCTACATCCACACCCTTTTACCTTAATCCTACATCCACATATCCTCATCCTAATCCACCATCCCAATACCCTTATTATAATTCATTCCCCGCATCCTCTTGTCCCACTATATCCTCCTATCCTAATCCACAATCCATGTCCCCCTATCTTAATTCACCACTCCAATATCCTTACCTTAACCCTCTGTCCACTCCTAGTCCTCCATCTACTCCTAGCCCACCAATCCCTAGTCCTAACCCTAGTCCATTAACCCATAAACCTTCATCCACTCCCACCTCGCCATCTCATCCTAGTGCATTCAATTTTCTCCAAGGACTTATAACAAAGGAAACATCCCCCACTCCACACATTGCAGTCATGGAACCATGCCATCCCGACCCATCATCCATGGTCGTTAGTGACGAGACCCTTCTCCATCCAACACCTATCATTGATGATACCATCACATCCTTTGAATCTGTTGAACCCCCATCTCCTACCATCACATCTTCTGAATCTACTAAGTCCCCATCCCTTACCTTCACATCTACTGAATCCATTGAACATCCACCTCCTACTCCAAGAGTCAATGAACCCATCGATGACGCCCAAACCCATCCCAATGAACCTCATGAATCCTCCATCCCTCCATCTTCCCCACTTGAAGAGTCCCAACAAGACTCCATTATCATGCCATTGGCACAATATGAGTCATGCCAAGAGTCTAATCCAAAGCATGCCAACATATCCCCTTCTCTAGATCAAGATCCTACCATCCCATCTAGTCCACCTCAAGATCAAAGTCCCCCATCCATTCCATCCCATGATCCTCTTGACATCCAAGCCTCCACCGCTCCATCTTCATCTCCACCGCATGAGCCTGCTACCACAAATCTAGATCCTATCATATCCCCTAATCCCTCTTCTGATATCACCTTTCCACATGCTGCTATCCCACCATCTCCCTCTCATGATCCCCCATCATCACCTAAAACTACTATACCTACACCGCTTGCATATCCCCTTGGTACTCTCACATTCTTCCATGGTGGCCTCCTCGCAGAAGAAAAGCATAGTGTATTTACCGCCCATCATCCTCCACCTAATAATGGACTCGCGTCATGTTTTCAGAATAACACAAATCCTGTCCTAGACCGAATGCTCAAGAGAATGAACTATCAAGGAAAAGGTCTAGGCCTTCATGAGCAAGGTATTTTAGAGCCCATCCAAGTCAAAGAACAAGTCTACATGCAAGGTCTTGGACCTATTTCCCAAGACTCACAATCTAAAGATGTTGGTACAACCTCTAGACATCCCCAATGAGCCTTTCCCAAAAGAAATGTCGGCTCTTCCCATCGCCCCACTAGAACATATGTTGCCATCCCTCCTCCTCTATCGTATCATCTCAAAACCACCGTCCATATCCCTCCTTCATCTGCTCCATCCATTTTGGGTCCTTACATCCCTCCATCCACCATATCCCATCCTTCATTCACTCCATCCATCTTGGATCCATATATCCCAAGATCACCTCCTCCATCTCATCCTTTCATCCATTCATCTCCTATCCATTTCATCCATCATAAACATCCCTCTCACATGTCCCCTAATCAGGATCAACAAAGGCACATACCCGCACATCCTCCATCTACGCATAATCCCCATGCTCCTACCTTCGTTGCTCCACACCATCCATCTCCTCACACCCATCCCATGGCTACTAAAAGCACTTTGGATGCAAGAGGAAAAATGCATCAATCTAAACACCCACATGAACCTAAAGCTTCCCATGTCCCCTCTAAAAGACATGGTAAAGAAAAGAAAAACCAAATCCAAAATCCAAATCAAATCTGTAGGCCGCAAAGGCCCACCAAAACAAAGATCAAAACCATGTGGATCCCAAAGAAAAAAGATGCAATGCCATCACATGAAAAATCTGTAAGAACATCCAAAGTCGCTAATCTAAAAGCTAGTCATACACTCCTTTCATCTCCTAAGTCTGTTTTGGGACCTCATGTCCCAGAATTCACCATTCCATCTCCTCCATTATCCCCACATTCTCCATCCATCAAGCCTATTATCTTTTCACATCCACCACCACATGTGCCAATGTTGATCCCGAACACATCTCCCTATCACATATCCACCCCATCATTCTATCCATACCCTTTCCAGCATCCCATCCATTATCCCATGTATCAACCCCATCAAATCCCTCTAATTCATCCTCATGCATAACCCATTCATCCTAATAAGGTTGTACCAATATCAAACACTTCAAGCATGGGCTCATAACACCTTGATCCTTATCACGCCTTCTAAATCTACTTATCCAATTCCTTATCCTTACCCATCTCCTTCTGCATGACATCCAAAAAAAGTCAAAAAAAAAAAAAATTCGTCCAATGGTGAAGAGAAATAATTCGTCCAATGGTGAAAACTTGGCAAACAAGCGCCTTGGATAAGTACCATGATGAAAACCTGGCAAACAGGCGTCATGCGTAAATCCCCATCTACACTTGGGGGCAACTCCCTGATATGCATTCTCACTATGCTTCCTATGCATCCCGCTATGCACTTGTCTTCCTATTATCCATCCTCTTCATAAAACCCCTCCATCCCACCCATCTTCCGCATCCTACCATCATATCTCGTTTATCTCCCATTCCCTCCATCCTTCTTGTGATCTTGATCAAATAGGGGCATCTATCTATGCATGCTTTGGACACCTCTTGGTATACATTCCCTTCATCCATGCTCTATTGTATTCCTTGGTCACCCATCCTATCCTCCTCTCGTTATCTCCTCTTCCCATCCACTTGTCTCCCATCCCTCACGCCTCATCATATATGACATATCTAGAGTGGGGGCATCTGCTTCGTTTGTGACATAGTCCTTGGAGACATTATCTATCATAACATCCCTTTCATTTCCCAATCCTTATATCCCCCTCCCTCTATCACACCATCCCTTCATCTCCTTATCCTTCTATCCTAGCATCCCTTCCATCTCCCCATCTATATCTTCGTATCCATCTATCCTAGCATCCCTTTCATCTCCCAAGCCTTTTGTCCCTATCCATCTATCATAGCATCCCTTCCATCTCCCCATTCGTATCTTCGTATCCATCTATCCTAGCATCTCTTTCATCTCCCAATCCTTATACCCCCATCCCTCTATCACACCATCCCTTCATCTCCTTATCCTTCTATCCTAGCATCCTTTTCATCTCCCAATCCTTCTGTCCCTATCCATCTATCACACCATCCCTTCATCTCCTTATCCTTCTATCCTAGCATCCCTTCCATCTCCCCATCTATATCTTCGTATCCATCTATCCTAGCATCCCTTTTATCTCCCAAGCCTTTTGTCCCTATCCATTTATCATAGCATCCCTTCCATCTCCCCATTCGTATCTTCATATCCATCTATCCTAGCATCTCTTTCATCTTCCAATCCTTATACCTCCATCCCTCTATCACACCATCCCTTCATCTCCTTATCCTTCTATCCTAGCATCCTTTTCATCTCCCAATCCTTCTGCCCCTATCCATCTATCACAACACCCCTTCATCCCCCTATCCATCTATCATAACATCCCTTCCAGCTCCCCATCCTTGTCTCCATATCCATTTATACTAGCATCCACCTAAATAATCCCTCTCCTCCTTCATCCATTCTTTCATCTTTATCCTCATCCCATCTCACAATCCCTTGTCATCGGTATTTATCTCATCGCCCTCACTCTTACTTCTCTTCACATCTTTTCAATCTTTTATCTTTTCTCACATGTCCATTGTCCCATCCCTCTTTTTTCTTTTCTTTTTCATAGCCACTCCACCCCTCTCATTCTTTTTTCCCTTCCCCCTTCCCCCCGTTTGCTCTCCAGGGGCCCTCCCTGGCCTGGCACTGCGAAGGCTCTGGGCGGGTTCACCAGCGGCTACGCACTCAGCTCGCTTCATGTTCGCCTCATGGGCTCACGGCCACGCCCGCCCCCATGGCGGTCTACCGGGCAAGCCAGCCATGGTGAGTGCTGGCCCCGGTCTGGGCTTTCGCTGTTGGTTTGGGCGGCCTACTGGCCTACGGGCGGGTCACATCACTTGTATTGACTCCCCATCTACTCTTTAGGGGCGACCGCATCAGGAGGCCTTTTTAATTTCAAAAAACTGATCCCTACCCAGTTGCTTAATTTTGCTCCTGAACAAAACCCATGTTTTGAAATTTTCAAAATCGATTTTTGATTTTTACCCCGACACTTCCGGAGGCCATAACTTTTGACTCGGGTGTCCGTTTGAGCTAAAATTTGACGGGTGGTTGCGTTATGAGCTAACGAGTGGATTCCCAATTAGTTTCTTAGAAACTGGTTGGACTCCATTTTGACCTATTTTTGGGGCCCCAAAGTTTCATCTTGACCCCCAAAATCCCAATTTAGTGTTTTTTGAAAAATTGTTTCCACTCATAACTCAAAATGCATATCTTGAATCTGGGATGTTAGTTGGCAATTCATCCTATCTCACCAATGGGTATTTCTTGGAAAAAATTGGGACTCTCAAACATATGACCATGAAGTTTCCTAAAATGGCAAAAATTTGACAATTTTTGAAAATTGCCAAATTTGGAAAAATCTGCTTGTCAACACCTTACATCCCTTAAAGCCCCGAAACTCGGTGTAGAATCAATTCAATCATATCCTTCAATCATTCTAGTCTTCGATCCAATCCTCATCTGAGCTTTAATTTTATCCCAATCTGAGCTTAGCCAAACCCCTAATCTGGGCTTTCATCCATCTGCAACAAAGTCTTAAGATCCCTCCCTCCATCTTCTTCAATTTTCTCCTATTCATCCATTCACTCATTCCATATAACCATTCCTCTACTTCGAACCTTCATCTATCATCTCAACACTTCATCGAACCTCCTATTATCTCAACACTTCATCAAACCTCCTTCTATCATTTCAAACTCTCATTCCATAATCTTGCTCAATCGTTTACTCACCTGTTCCCACCCTTCCTCTTCTAGTTCCAAGAATCAGTCATCTATCCATTTGGTCACCTTTTCCTCATCCAACTCCTTATCCCTCTATCCAATCCACCCACACAATACTTTTCCTTCCCCCCATCCTTTCCCCCATCCCATCTCATAATCCCTTGTCATCGGTATCTAGCTATAGGCTTTACCCCATGCAATCCAATGTCATCCATCTTATCGTCATCACTTCTGCTTCTTTTTCACATCTTTTCTATCTCATCGTTCCTCATTTCACCATTCATCTATATGGCATGTCATTTGCCCACTTCATCTCTGATAACTTGGATAACTATCCCATCCCTGAGCTTCGTGATCACCATCATCCTCCAATCCAATCCAACCGGTCTATCTTGTCCCATCGTGTCGGTCCAATCATTTTACCCCCTTATCTAGGGTCATCTCATCATCTTTCATCCATCACTTGTCTGTGGCCTTTTGTCGAACTACGTTGCCCCTGCGCTTTTACGTAGGCAAGGTTGATCGTGCGATCTGCCCCCGGGGCACTTTTGGATCAACCTTGTTTTGATCCTCCATCGTCTCGTCTCCACTAGTCCCTTTTCGCTTTTGTCCATGGTCCTTTTGTCGAACTACGTTACCCCTGCGCTTTTACGTATGCAAGGCTGATCGTGCGATCTGCCCCCGGGGCACTTTTGGATCAACCTTGTTTTGATCCTCCATCGTCTCGTCTCCACTAGTCCCTTTTCGCTTTTGTCCATGGTCCTTTTATCGAACCACGTTGCCCCTGCGCTTTCACGTAGGCAAGGGTGGTCATTTGATCCTCCCCCGGGGCATTCGTCGGTCACGTCTTGTGTCCATCGGTCATCATTGTCCTCTTTCTGCTTTATCCATGGTCATTTTCTGTGAACTACGAGGGCTCTGCGCTTTCACGTAGGCAAGGCTAATCTTTGATCGGCCCCCGAGCCCCTAGGTCTTTAGGTTGTGTCTTGTCTCCCTTGTGTTGTGTCATCAAGCTATGCCCTTATCTAGCTGGTTCTTAACAAACAAGATCCACTTGTATCATGAGGTCCAATCGATTTTGAACATCCCGCGTCATAACGATCTTTTAATATCCATCATCCTCGGTCTCAACAGGATGCATCCTTCCTAACAGACCTCATCAATCCCATCCATCCCCTTGATCCTATGGCAAAGGACATTTGAAATTGATTGTGATCTTTTGATGCTTTTGGCTTTTGTTTATCATTTGAGCTCCCTATCATCACTTGTCAAGACCGCCATAATCCATCATATTATGGTGTGTTTTGATTGGTCAACATAGGGGCATATCTTGATCTTTTTATGTCTATTTTTGTCTTCTTGGTTATCCCACATAGTACCCACCGAGATCCCCGAGGTCTTGTGTTATGCTGGGGCACCCTTGTTTGCTTGTGGTTATCCCAATACCTGACTCGACCAAAGTCATCGTGACTTTGGGGTGTTGGGATAGCCTTCTTGTTTGTTATGTGTGTTTTATGCATTAGACACTAATCCGCCTTGGTTCTTCATACCCTGGCGTCTTGTGTCTTATGCTATAGCAAAAATCAGTGCTCCGAAGATGGCAAATTGCATTAGGATTGCATTTCATTCTCCATTCCATCATCTTGCATATACCCCCATCCTCTTATATATCACAATCCCCCATTCATTCATCCTTCATCCTTATCTCACATCTCTATCCAATCACCATCCATTCCCTTTAGCCTGAATCATCTAATCATCTCCTTGGTCTTGATCCAATCATCCTCATCATCATCATCATCATCATTTTAGTGTTGTTTGGGATGTATCCTTCCCTCATCAACAACACTTTCATCATCATCGGGAGGTATTCCTCCCTATCCTTTAGTGGTGTTTTGGGATGTATCCTTCCCTCATCAATACCACTTATTGGGATGTATCCTTCCCTATCCTCTTGTTGTTTTGAGATCCCTTATTGACAACACCCCATCCCTCATCAACCCCCTTTTGGCTTGTACCTTGACTGGGGCAACATCACCTTTTGTCCTCCATTTGTGCTTCATCATCTTCATTCTGCATCATCTTCCTCATCTCCTTCATCACTCTCCCTTTTCATCATTTCATCCATTTCGAGAGCACACTCGTGTTCTCCTGAACCCGCATGTCCTCTCGAGGGGGCATCCTTCATCCCTAATTTTCATCATTTTATTTTTCCCTTCCTAGTCACTCCTTTGAATGACTGGGGCATCTTTCCCAATCTAACCATCTTCTTCTGGGTTCTATGTTTTAATATTCTTTGAAATGATGTTACTTCGTAACACCATCTCAAAGAGGGGCAAAATGTAGACATCCAAATTTGGACACTTAATTTATCCAAATTTATCACTTTTCGTATAAACATCCTCTTATCCGAGTTAATTAAGTAATATTGCTATTATTTAATTAACATCTTTAATTCGCTAAACCCTAAGGTATTTAATTAATAATTAAATACCTTACCCTCCTTAATCCTCTTTTCATCAAATAAATTAAATAAATATTACATTTATTTAATTTCTCACATGTCATTTTTATTTAATCCTAATCCATTTCCTAATCTCTTCATTAAGGATGTGCACATGCCTAATCCTTGATTAGGATGTGTCACATCCTCCAACTTTTGCAAGTTGGCTTTTAATCCTAATTAGCCCCTAATTATCCTCTAATTACAGATTAATTAAGCCTAATCATTCTCCAAAGAATTTTTAATTCCTTTTTATTCTTCCTAGATTCCCTCTTTTATATGTGAATTTTTAATTCACATTCCATCCTTCCAAGGCTTCTAGAACCTTGGACTTGTCACAATCTCCACATGTGACCAAGTCCCACCTTTTTGGAGCCCACCTTTTACCCTCTAGATCATCCTAAGAATGTGAATTTTTAATTCACATTTATATCCCCAACCACCTTTCCTTTTCCCATGTAGATTTTTGAGGAATTCTAAAATTCTTCAAAAGTCCCTTTCACTCCCACTTGGGGACAAGAAATCCCTTTTTATGGAAATTCTCTCACTCCCCAAGGTGCATGTCCTTTTCCACCTCATGTACCCTCTTGACAACTCATCTCCATCTCATCCCCCTTTGGCCACTTCACCCTCCACATGTCAAGATGTGAGGGCTTGTGGGTTCTCAACCCACCATAGCCCTTCATCTTGATCTTGTTGGATTAATCTTGGCCCTTGAATTCTTTAGAGAATTCAAGTTGCTCTATAAATACCCCCTCCTCAAGGGCATTTTAAGAGGACTTCTTCATTTGAGCAACCTTATGCTGCCCATTTTCATTTCCAACACTTAGTCAATTTGCAACTACATGCTGCCACTTTGTGCACTCATCCTATTTGCAATATCATCCATTTGCATTTTACATCTAAGCACATAATAGTGATCTTCAATAGAGCCATCAAGGAGCACACAACCAATCCAAACAAGGGCCAATCAAAGGAATATCAGTAACAAGGGGAAGGTAAACTATTTGTCTTGTGCTATCTACTTTCTTTATTGTTTTATCACTCTCTTTTGGCTAATCTTGAGGTGTCCTTGATATTTTGTTTTTCATAGTTTTTTAGTTGTTTTGCTAATTTAGAATAGCATAATATCAGGGTATACAGGAGGATTCCCTAGGCTTCTCCAAAAGTCCTCCAATGAAGAGGAATGCCTACACGACAAGCTCCAAAGCAACCACCAATAGAGCATGATTGCTCTAGCAAAGGGACAATAAAAGAAAAGGTGCAAATAATTCTCTGCATACCCAACACACAAGACACACATAGAAGGACCATGAAAACCACGCTTCCGAAGATTTTCCTAAGGCATCTTCCTTGCACCACTAACCAAGAGAAAAAGGTGCACTTCAACCAGGCAAATTTATTCCAAACCTGCTTCCACCACACAACCCTAGATCTCTCGAACAACTATTTATCTAGCGCATGATATCTTGAAGCAACAAAAAATTTACCTTTTGAATCTGGACCTCAAGCCAGCACATCACCTCCAGGAAGAGAATTACAAATCCAACAAGACAAAATATCTACAAGCTCCCTATGGTCCTCAGGTGAACCCCCAGGGGGCCACTCCTACAAATCCTTTCATCTGGACACACTAGTCTACCCCAGAACTTGAGGTGTTTTAAAATCCACTGCACAACTCTAGCCAACATCAAGAAACGGTTTGCATAAATTCTATAAATGATGGTGACTAGTCAAAATGGGAGGATGGCCATCCCACGAATCATACCAAAAGAGAGCATCTTGACCACTATTACAAATCCAAAACAATCGTTGTTTAACTAGCTTGGCACCCCTTTTAAGAGTACCCCAAATCATAGAACCCTTCCCCAATAAACTGAAGCAAGGCATATCAATACTTTCTACTTGTATAAGAGTGAATTTGCACCCCATGTGCAAATCCCCTTTTTTCCTTTATCCACCTTAGAAAACCAAGTTCAAAGGCTTAATTCCACCTAAGCCTCCTACTTGCATCCCACTTGGCATCTGTTTTGAGCGTCAGTGGAGGTGTTTCTGTCGCGGATGCCCATGTTGCATGCTTAAGTCCCTGGCATATTCATGCAGATAAACCTACAAAGGCGTTACTCTTCTCATTGGAGGTGAACTTGTAACGCCCCCTTCGTCCAACCGACCCGAATATGGTCATTTTTCTCCATTCCTCCTTCAAATTAATCTCTACAACATGCATTCTAACTTCTTTACTAGATTCACAAGCTTCTTCCATACTATTGCACTCACTCTCAAGCTCTCAAGCATTCCATTGCAACCAAAGCAACACTCCATCACTTCAGTAGAGCAAGTTTGGGACCACGCCATTGCAACAGAGGCTCAAGTACTCTCATATTCTCCCGCAAGCAACCTTGAGTGCTCTTGGTGGAGGTGGAGTACGTGCTTCTCAAAGGATCAGCTGGCGAATGAATTCCTTGGTGAGATTCTCCTTATTCTCTTCACTCTT
Organism: Sequoia sempervirens; assembly: GCA_007258455.2. Classification (NCBI taxonomy): domain Eukaryota; kingdom Viridiplantae; phylum Streptophyta; class Pinopsida; order Cupressales; family Cupressaceae; genus Sequoia; species Sequoia sempervirens. The sequence continues at coordinate 75,027 of VDFB02348872.1, read as the reverse complement.
GCGTATTTGTTTTATAATATTAGAGAGTATTTCATTCACTTAATCACATCATTCTGGCCATTTGGTTAATCGGTTGGGTTGTTAGCTAGTTTTATTGGTTTGACCTCGTCTTCACTGTTGTTTGTTCGTACGGATGCCAGCGCGCTATGCTAATGTATAGAGACCACGTTTTTGTCCTCGGACAGAGAGCTTCTTGAGGCGTAGTGTTAGACCTAAAAACCAACTTGCCTAGCCCTTTCCTATGTTTTGGGTCTGCAGAGTAACTGAGAGGCCTCGAGGTCCTCGTTACTCTCACCTTGCATTTCCAAACATTACACTTAGCTAAGGTAAGTTAGGGAAACGTCTCACATCTTGAACCTTCATGACCTAGCTTGCACATGGTGGTCCCCCTCTCTTACATTTTTGGTGAACTCGACGTGAACCATTTTGGTTTTGTTCTTGGGATCCTGATAGTTCCTTTCCTTGTACTCTAGGAGTGTTGTAGGTGAGAGTGTTGTGACGTTGTCACCTTACAACCCATCCTATGACCCCTAGTTGGCATAGTCATAAGGTTCCAAAGGTATTGCATGATGAAACCTTAATTGGTTCACTGTCTTATCTGTTAACCTTTAGGGACTCTGTGAAAGCATTGTCTAGTGTGCATAATGGCTTCCTTCTTGCACGAATGCATCCCCTCTACACAGATTGTGGATAGTGGTATCGGTATAACTTTCACTTCACAGGACCTGTCAATGGGCTTTAACAAGGAACCGTCTCCTCTTTACATTCCTACACGGATCAATGGAAACATCGTAGCAGGTGTTCTCATTGATCTGACATCACAAGTGAACATAATAACAGAGGAGATTATGCTAATAAAATTATTACACAAGGATGGGTACGATGCTCCTGTGAGTACCATCCGCACACATGATGAGATTTCCATACCCCCTTTGGGTAGTATTGTCATGTCGGTCTTAGTTGGATCTAAGTCTGTGAAACTCTTGTTTGATATCATCCCTAGGCTTGAACTCTTTAGGGTGAAAATGGGTATCCCTTGGTTAGTGGCGATGAACACAGTACCCTCCATCATGCATAAATGTCTGAAATTTATCCACAAAGGCTTTGTGCATGTAATCCATGACACTGGTTATAGACCATCGGTTGCACGTGGTAGCTACTCCTTGGACCACTCCTGGCCTACACCCGTCGGTCCTCTCCTGCCTAGAGCGAACCTTTTGTACCAAACATATCAAAACTATAAGAAGGGGCGGCTAAGGTCGAAAGTGAGATACCCTCCCTCACCTTATGTTGTTTCACATAGGGATTGCTTAAAAGTTGACAGCGATGCTACTAAGGCACAAAAGAAGGAAGAATAGAAGCGATCTTGCAATCCTCCTTCTTCCTCTTTTGTTGGTCAATCTAGCGCTTCTTCTTGCCCCGTTGAGGTACCATCAAGTCCTGCTCCCAGTTTGCAGGAGAACCATATGGTGTCCGCTTGGTAAAATCCTAAGCATCCTACTTTTTAACTTCTTGTTATGTTGATGGAACCTAGACTCATTTGGTATAACAGGAAGAAGGCCTCCTGAAGAGAGTCCTCTTTGTCTCGACCCCTGCGGCCTCCTACTGCTCCTGCTCCTAAGGCAATGAGTGGAAAGAGGACCACTGTTGAGGCTCTCAATTTGACTCCTCCTGTCGCTCCTCAGCCCATTCCTCTTGCTCTCATGCAGAAACCTGTCCCTCCACCGGAAAAAACTAAGGTGGACATTCCCATGGTTGAGCAAGAACCTTCTATCTCTTTGCAAATCTCGACCTCTAACTCAAAGAGTTGTAGAAACTGCCTTGTGCACGAACGCAAGCGCTAGCAAAAGGCTCTCTTAGCTGAGCAGGCTGCCTCGCAAAGGAAGGAGGAAGAAATGATCACCCCTACTTCGGGGCCTCCTACAGTGTCTTCCTCCTCCCTTCCTCCTGCTTCTCTCCAATCTGGTCCTATACTACTCTCGGCTTCCGTTGTGAGTACGAATGCACCTAACACTAAATGGGTACAGGTGTTCATTGCTCCTTTAGTGGAGCCACCTTTGTTGATGTCCGTTCTAGATATCCAGCCTTTACCAAAGCCCATGGATATGGTTAATACCTCAATCATATCCATTGCGGTTCTTTTGTCCTTTTCCTCCGCACCTCTAGCCTCGTCTGTGGGGAGCTCGTCTCCTCCGACGAAGAAAGAGGTGGAGAGTGGTCCTTCTAGCAATGAAGGACGTAAGAGGAGCCCACCTTCTTCACAAGGTGGTCCTGTGATGACTTGTTTTGTCCTAGTGACAGAACCAGTCTCAGCTTCCCTTGAGTTCATCACTGCTCCCGAGTCACTTGGCGAGCCTAGCGATGAATGTCAGGCTTAGCCTGCCCCATCTGCTAAAGTTAGACACGACGCTCCTGTGGGGTGCATGTTTAACTCTATGGATGAGGTTCCGACCTTGTTAGTGATCTTCACAAAATTTTTGACTTTGACTCCATAAGAGCTTGATGGAGAGGACCTCAAGGGGCCCTCTTCCTTGGCCCTTGTTGTGGGAGGGTCAGATGCTCCTCCTCTTAACATCCAACCATTGTAGGCTTGTCCTTGTTCCCCTTATGAGGATCTAGATTGGGAAGTGGACAACCTCTTAGCTGATCAATGTTAGGAGGAGGCCCCTTTTCTTGATCTTGTGTGCGTGTGCGTTTATTTTTTAATGTGTTCCCCCATGCTCATGCTATGTGTGCTTGGATGACCCTCATCACCCTCGTTGGTGCTTGGATACAGGCGTGGTTTTTGTGTCGTAAACCTTCTTCTATTTTTATCATCATTCTTCCATGTTTGTGCTTGATTTTTGATAAATTGGGGATGATGCAAAGTGTTGGGAGCTTTAGGCTTCCCTTCCATGTTGACCCAATTTTTTATTTTTACTTTATTTTCTCATGCATTCTTCCTGATCTAGTTGGGGATTGATGATCTTTCGCCTTGCATTGCGGTTACCTATTATTATGAGCTCAGACATATCTGACCCCTCTAAAGTAGATCCCCCTATGCCCTTTGTCTATATTTTTTCTCTTTCTTTTGTTATCCCTTTATCTTTCTCTCTTCTCTGCTTGAGTTGTCCCTTTCATGGTGACAATGCCTTCTCTTTAACATTTTGATTTTCAGAAAATGCATTCGTTGTCAATGAATCTTTTCTCAAAAATCTGCACAATTTTTTTCTTTGGAATCACATTCTCAACTTGTAACCCTAACAAAATGTGTTTCCTTCATCATGGATTCGTAAAATAAGGAATTGAAAACCTTCCTCTAAAGCAAAGACAACTTTAATCTCCCCCTCGCATGGGGGCATATCCTTCCTTTTGAATTCCTTGATGAAGTGAACATCTTTCGAAAGGATTCCTTGATAACATATCACTTTGAGAAAAGAAGAACAACTGCTTTCGAACTGTGTCCCTTGAGTGGACCCCTTTTCATGATAGGTTCCCAAGGGACCCTTCTCTGAAAGTCTTTTCCTCGAATGGATTCCTTCGCATCTAGCCTGGGGGAAACTCGACTAGACTTATTCCATTCCCCTTTTTACGTCTAGCTTGGGGACAACTTGACTAGACCTATTTTATATCTTCATGTCTAGCTTGGGGGTAGCCTGACTAGACCTCACCTTTCAAATAGCACGTCCCTTGAGTGGACCCCTCTCCTTTTGAAGGGTTCCCGAGGGACCCCTTTGAAAAAATTACAAATCATCGACGGTCTGCGTGACTATCTGCTTACTTGCCTATTTGGCCACTTCTTGACTCTACGAAGTCCGCTTCCTTTGGGTTTCCTTCATGCTATAGTTTTTGGGGGATACCTTCCTTGCAGGTCTACGGGCCTGTAAGGCACTTACTTCATGGGGCTTCCTTCATGCTAGAGATCTTGGGGGTTTCCTCCTTGCAGGTCTGTAGGCTTATAAGATGCTTTGTTTTTCCCAACTTCATAGTTTCAAGCAACTATGGACACCTTTGATTTCCCTGCACCTTCAGGTTCGCCAGATCGTGGTCTACTTCCTCGATAGTTCAGGTATACATTTCTAACCCTACTCTTTCTTGATTTACTTTACCAAGCACTCATCAATATTCGTGCTCACTAAAGTGGGGGAAAAATGTATAAGAGTGAATTTGCACTCCATGTGCAAATCCCCTTTTTGCCTTTATCCACCTTACAAAACCAAGTTCAGAGACTTAATTCCACCTAAGCTTGTTGCTTGCATCCCACTTGGCACCTATTTTGAGCGTTGGTGGAGGTGTTTCTGTCAGGGATGCCCGCGTGGCATGCAGACATCCACGTGGCATGCTTATGTCCCTAGCATATTCCTGCAGCTGAACCTGTAGAGGCATTACTCTTCTCATTGGAGGTAAAGTTGTAACACCCCCTTTGGCTAACTGACCTGAATATGGTCATTTTTCTCCATTCCTCCTTCAAATTCATCTCTTCAACATGCATTCTAACTTCTTGACTAGATTCACAAGCTTCTTCCATACTCTTGCACTCACTCTCAAGCTCTCAACCATTCCATTGTAGCCAAAGCAAGACTCCATCACTTTGGTAGAGCAAGTTTGGGACCACACCATTGTTGTAGAGGCTTGAGTACTCTCACATTCTCCCCCAAGAAGCCTTGAGTGCTCTTGGTGGAGGTGGAGTACATGCTTCTCGAAGGATCAGCTGGCGAACGAATTCCTTGGTGAGATTCTCCTTATTCTCTTCACTCTTGCATATTTGCTTTGTAATATTAGAGAGTATTTCATTTATTTAATCACATCATTTTGGCCCTTTAGTTAATCAGCTGGGTCGTTAGCTAGTTTTATTGGTTTGACTTCGTCTTCACTATTGTCTGGTTGTACGAACACCAACGTGCCACGCTGATGTCCAGAGATGACACTTTTGTCCTCAAATAAAGAGCTTCCTAAGGTGTAGTGTTAGACCTAAAAACTGGCTCGCCTAGCCCTTTCTTGTGTTTCGGGTCTTTAGAGTAACTGAGAGGCCTTGAGGTCTTCGTTACTCTTGCCTCACATTTCTAAATATTACACTTAGTTGAGGTAAGTTAGGGAAACCTCTCGCATCTTGACCCTTCATGACCTGGGGTCTTGCACACGGTGGTCCCCCTCTCTTACACTACCATACCCAGATTTCCAAGAAAGGATTTTAGCCCAAATCTGATGCTTTTGAGTACACCAACGCTAATATAGCTTAGTCGCCAAAGCCTAGCCATTCAAGTCTGTCTGATATAAACCAATCCCACCTTCCTCCTTTGGCTTGCAGGTGGCATCCCACTTAACCAAACTCCACTTCCTATGCAAAAGATTACCAAACCAAAGAAATTGATAGGACAAACTCTCAAACTCCTTGATAAAATAAGCAGGTGTAGAAAGCACCAAAAATCTATATAAGGGGAGAGCCTACACAACATGGGAAAATTAGGGTCATCTTAGATAGAAACATCTAAGAACAGCAGTGCCTTCGGTGATATTAATTTCTTCACATTGCCTCAAAGACACAACTACTATGCCATAAAGCAGAAACAGGCACAATTCATTTCCCACATTAATCCTTCTGAGAAAAGAACATGCAGATTTAACCAAATCCAACACAAGCATAAACAACCATGAAAGATGAAACAAAAGACATGAACAAACAAATATATGTGGGGAAAACCCTTTCGAGTAAAATACCCCACACTCAAAAATCCCAGATTGCCATTGTACTATTCGGCAACAAAATACAGTTACAATACAATATCAAACTCACGGCCTTTACAGGAGTTTACATCTTGTTCCATTCTGGAGAAGATTCAACAGCATAACCCCACGTGACCACCTCTCTCAGCAGGAGACATCTTGCAGCTACACAGCTACACAACTCGACCATTGGCCACTCCGTCGCACAGTCGCTCAGCCTTCACCTTTTGCAAGATTTGTCTCTCCCACGATGTCACAACCTCTCGGCATATAACCAAGCTCTCTGCTAGTCCACACCTAGCCTCATGGCCTCTCTACTTGCATCTGGCCTCTCGCCCTACATCCTGCATCTTGGCCCCCTCGACTTATCCAGCGCCCAGCCATGCGACCTCCACACAGCCTCTCAGCCTCCATGCATCCTCTCGATCTTCACCTGGTAGCCTCGGCTAGCACACAGCCCTTTGGCCTCAAATCAATCCTCTATGCCTTCTGGTTACCACCGCTCACAGTCATCGCCATTCTCTCAGCCATTGCCGCATTCGACCTCACAGCCTGCAACTCGGCTTGACCAGGGTCGACCTCCGCTCTGTGAGAGCTTCAAGCACAACACATGAGAGAGACTAGAGTTTTTAGAGAGACACCAAGAAGGTTCATCTCAATCACTCACTGACCATTCAACTACTGCGCCCCTTTAGGGTTTCACCTTGAGCCATACGCCATCATCCAATGTTGGTTGTTGGATAGGAAATCAAACAAATCTCCACTGTCAAACTTAGGGTTCTCCATGAGTCAACCATCGAGTACATGGGCCCACATGCTATTTGTCCTCCATGTCATTGCCACCTACTGGCCTCCACATGATCCACCAACCAATCGGGTCCCAAGTGGTCCCCACCATCCACGCAACATCCACGTCACTACCGTACAACTAACGTCACCATCCACATAGATAGGTCCCACCATCCACCGACATCCAAGTCATTCTATCACTGAAGAATTGAACTTCAGAACCTCATGACGAAGGTTACAAAGTTCCCAAAACTCGCGACTTACTGATAAGGGAATCGCCCCATTGCCCAAAGCTCCAACTTCCAAACCTCACTATGGAGGTTACAAAGTTCCTAGAAGCCACGACATCTCGATATAAGGATCACCCTATCACCCAAAATTCAAACTTCACAACCTCTAGTTGGAGGTTAGGAATTTCCATAAAGCCGCGACAAGGAGTCACCCAGTCGGAAGAAACCCAAACTTCACCTCTATTGAAGGTTAGGAAATTCCCGATCGTTGCAACAACAAAGGAGATCGGCTAGTCGGGAAGTTAAGAAACTTTCAAACTCCGCGACAAGGTTCCAAGGTTAGAGAAACTAGCGATCCTGCGACTAGCTTGTTGTCGCCCAATTATAAACTTTTAGAACCTTGTGATAAAACTTAGGCCGATGAAGGAGGAAAAGACAAGTGCTCTAGGAAGCGATCAAGCCAATAATTTGAGTCACGATTCTCAACATTCTCCCACTTGATGAAGAACTTATTGGCTCCTTCCAACACAAACACAAGAATCTTAAACAATGCTTTCGTGCTCCACCCAAGACACCTGCAATGACATCCAAGATGTCCACCAACTTAGGCAACAGTTCTAGCCATCCACCACAAGAAAAGGAATGAGTCAAGGCGTATATGCATCAGTCTCAAGAACACAAGCATTAGATCCTATAGACGAAAAAGGTACCAACACAACCACCACTCCACTATGCTCATGAGCTATACAAAATAAAAAACCATCCACTTCAAATCCCTCAACATGAACACAATTGTGAAGCCATCCTCCAGAAAACAAGATAGAACATCAACTAGAACAACAACCAGAAAACTAGCTACTCCCATCCAATTGATCAACCCACGTGACTGAAAATAGAACCCATAGCACATGCTAATCCATCCAATCACTCATACCTCCAAGGTATCAACATTTGTAAACTCATGCCAGCAGTACAACCAACCCATCAACCGCAGAAACAAGCTCCATGTGCCAACCAATCATAGAAGACAAAGCACAACCAAGAACTCTCACTCCATGGGTAATGCTAAATTTGAAAAGATCAAGGCATGTCGAGTCTACCAATACCAACTATGTCACCATTCTCCATGTATCCATGAGCACCTGCAACCGATCATCTCATGTTAAACTCCAAATGCAACACTATACTATCATGAAGTTCTCAAGCACATGACCAATGCACCCAATACACAAAGAATCACTAGACCATTGTCAAAGCTTCGATCAATTTGAACCAGGAACTTATCATGACATTATGATCTACACATCCCCCTTAGGAGATCCCATGCTCGAGGTGAACATATAATGGTCTCAAGAGCGATGCATCATGCCAAAACTCTAATGTGCAATCAAGAGTATACCATGACATGAAACAAAACAAACTCTAAACCAACATCACCTATCAAGCACCACCAACACCTCAACCAAAGACTCCAAGATTCCTCCATGGCTCCAATATGTTACACATATTCAAATAGTGTCCATGCAAATGCGAAAGAACTCTTTTGCAACAACAAGATCTAAGAACTCCTCCTAGTAACATCTGCAACACCAAAGAATATCATTCACCACCACATGATGAACCAATAGTCACTGCTAAAGCTCCCACTAAATCGTGACACTGAGCTCTCCAAGCATCATGACCAAACATCTGCCAAACTGAAGATCCTCTAGGTCCACAACAACAACATGTCCATCTGACAACAATGCCAAGCAACACCAAGATCTCCAAACCAAGCAAACCAAAACCATCACTGTTGAAAGCTTACACAAGGCAGTGTATCCAAGCTATCCATGACATCGTGATACATGTGCTACAGGTCCCCATAGCTGACTATTCAGGTACTTGACACCATCCATCCTCTTATCTCAAAGCACCACACCAATGCACAAGTGAGAATAGACAAGGCCAGCTAACAAGTCTGCACCAACAATGAATCAACCTCATGGATATAGACAGTCCACTTTCAAGTTATCTCACAAAAAACATGTAGGTAAAGACAACCCACAACATTGCACAACACGTAGATCTATCAATAGAAACATGCAAATCCATCATCACACTGGAAATTAAAAAAACTGAGATCTCAAAGAGAACAAAAATGTAGACAACTTGACTCAAACACCAGATTAAGCTCAAATCTAATTCACCAATCATGTCCACAATGAGCACCATAGTCAAGAAACCCACGAGCACCACCACAAGAATGCTGAGTGACAAATCACGTACCAACACTCCTATGCAAAGAAGATATCGCACCTCCTCAAACCATACTGAACTGCAATTATATCATCTAGTCACACCCAAAAGCCAGTGTCTAGAAAATAGCTTAACGACAACTCCACATAATTGCAAGTTTTGGTTAACCGTGTAAAACCTGCAAAACCACAGAGCCATGCAAGTGCAAAAGACAGTTCAAGAACTTCAGGCCATTCAAGCCAACTCCAAAACCACCAACATGCACATGCATCTGAGAGATAGGCTATTACAGAAGCTTCCATATCATCCAATGACCAACTCCATAGCCTTCATGCAATCGAGGTACAAAGAACAATGCCTTCAATACCAGGTCAAAAAACCCAGCATAAGCACATTACTCCATGACTGAACAACAACCCAAGCTTCTCCATATCATCAGGGAGCCTCCCACACAAACACCCAATATGAAAGCTTTGCTGCAACACAACCACGAAGCAAAAATATTCCACCCCATGCATCAGAGTCATTCGTTGCCAACTCATGAGCTTCAGGTCACATCATTTCAATATGACCAACTCAAGTCTCTCCATCTTCACCATATTTCATGTTGCATGTTGTCTCAAAAGAGCAAGAACTTTTACTCATCAAAGGGTCAAAACATCAGTTGATTCCTCCAAATTTCCTCAAGCCCAAGACTAAGAAATCTTCACAAAAGGAATACCCAGAACTAGCAATGTACTAGGAAGAAACACATCTCAGAAGAAGGCTCTGATACCACTTGTTAGGAAAATTGAGGTCATCTCAGATAGAAACATCTAAGAACAACAGTGCCTTCGATGATTTTAATTTCTTCACATTGCCTCAAAGACACAACTACTATGCCATAAAGCCAAAACAGGGATAGTTCATTTCCCACATTAATCCTTCTAAGAAAAGCATATGCAGATTTAACCAAATCCAACACAAGCATAAACAACCATGAAATATGAAACATAAGACATGAACACATAGATATACGTGGGGAAAACCCTTTCAGGTAAAAAACCCCACACTCCAAAAGCCCAGATCGCCATTGTATTATTCAGCAACAAAATACAGTTACAATACAATATCAAGCTCACAGTCTTTATAGGAGTTTACATCTTGTTCCATTATGGAGAAGATCTGACAACATAACCCCACACAACCACCTCTCTTAGCAGGAGACATCTCGCAGCTACACGACTCGACCATCAGCCTCTTCATCACACAGTTGCTCAACCTTTACCTTCTACAAGATCTGTCTCTCGCATGATGTCACAACCTCTCGGCATACACCTAGGTTCTTTTCCAGTTTGTGCCCAACCTCGCAGCCTCTCTGCTTGCATTCAGCCTCTCACCCTGCATCTAACATCTCGGTCCCCTCAACTTATCTGGCACCCAACCCTCGACCTCCACGTAGCCTCTCAGCCTTTGTGCATCCTCTCAGTCTTCTCCTGGTAGCCTCAACCAGCACATAGCCCTTCGGCCTCGCATCGAGCCTCTATGCCTTCTGGTTACCACCACTCACAATTGCCACCACTCTCTCAGCCATCGTCGCATCCAGCCTCATGGCCTACAACTTGGCTTGACTAGGGTCGACCTTTGCTTTACAAGAGCTTCAAGAATGACACACAAGAGAGACCAAATTTTTTAGAGAGATTCCAAGAAGGTTCATCTTAATGGCTCACTAACTGTTCAACTACCACGCCCCTTTAGGGTTTCACCTTGAGCCATACACCATCATCCAATGTTGGTTGTCAGATAGGCAGTCAAACAAATCTCCACCATTAAACTTAGGGTTCTCCATGAGTCAACCATCGAGCACATGGGCCCATATACCATCTATCCTCCACATCATTGCCACCTATCGGCCTCCACACGATCCACCAACCAATTGGGTTCCAAGCGATCCCCACCATCCATGCAACATCCATGTCACTACCGTAGAACTAACATCACCATCCATGTAGATAGGTCCCACCATGCACCAGCATCCAAGTCGTTTTATCACTGGAGAACTAAACTTTAGAACCTCACGACAGAGGTTACAAAGTTCTCAAAACCCATGACTTACTGATAAGGGAATCGCCCCATTTCCTAAAGTTCCAACTTCCAAACCTCACGACGAAGGTTATAAAGTTCCCGAAAGCCATGACATCCCAATAGAAGGATCACCTTGTCGCCCAAAAGTCAAACTTCACAACCTCCAGTTGGAGGTTAGGAATTTCCATAAAGCTGCAATAAGGAGTCACCCAGTCAAAAGAAACCCGAACTTCACAACCTCTACTGAAGGTTAGGAAATTCCCGATCGTCGCGACAATAGAGGAGATCGGCTAGTCGGGAAGTTATGAAACTTACAAACTTCGTAACAACGTTCCAAGGTTAGAGAAACTAGTGATCCTGCGACCAACTTGTTGTTGCCCAGTTATAAAATTTCAGAACCCTACGACAGAACTTAGGCCGATGAAGGAGGAAAAGACAAGCGCTCCAGGAAGCGATCAAGCCAGTAATTTGAGTCACAATTCTCAACACAACATACTTCAAAAGAGTCACTCTTCTAGCCAAAGAAAGCCACCTACAAGTCCAATGACTGACCAATTTTCAAAATTTATCAATAACCTCCTACCAAAACTATCTAGGAAGTGATTAAATAGCAATAAGAATGCTCGAATAAACAAAGGGAAGAGAGCCTATCTGAAAATGAAGAATACCAACAATCCTCTTTTGAATAATCTTAGGAGTATTAAAGAAAAAGATAAAGGATTTCCCTTCATTAATACTTTAACATGAAGCAGCCAAATAACTATCAAGAATTCTATGCCAACTGGTAGCCTCCTCAACCTTGGCCCTACCCATCAAAGTAGTATCATCCAAAAACTAAAGATGATATTGGGGAGGAATGTTATTTCTCCACCGCCAACCCTGAATTAAGCCACTCTCCTGAGATCTAATGAATCTCCCTAAGCCTTCACCTAGTAAGATGAACAAATAAGCGGAGAGAGGGTCCCCTTGACTAAGCCCCCTAGAGGCTTCAAATAACTCAGATGGCTCTCCATTCACCAACATAGAGAAGGAGGAAGAAGTGACACAACTCATGACCCACTTAATCCAATCTCCAGCAAAGCGAAAAAGCAACTAAAATCTTAAACAAAAAAACCCATTTAACTCAATCATAGGTTTTAGCCTTATCCAATTTAATGAACATGGCCTTTTCCTTAGAGCATGCCATAGAATGAATGGTTTCAGCCACTATAATGACACCATCTAGAATCTTCCTGCCAGCAACATAACCCCCTTGTTCTTTAGAAATTAACCTACTTAACCAAGGCTTCAACCTCTCAACAATTAGTTTTGTAATTATCTTGTAAACCATATTACACAAAGCAATTAGCCTAAAGAGATTCAAAGAATTTTCCCCCTCCTATTTTGGGATGAGAGTAAGAAAAGTAGCATTCATGGATTTCAACATCTGCTTGCTATTGTAAGATTCTTAGACCACCTCCAGAAGGCCATCTTAATCACTTCCCAAAATTCTTTGAAGAACTCCACCAGAAACCCATTAGGCCCTAGAGCATTCCCTTTTTTCATCTAAAACACAATATTCTCTAGTTCTGATAAAGTAATAGGAATAAGTAAAGAATTGTTCATCTCGTGAGAAACCAATGGAAAATTACAATCCAAAATAGCAACTTCATCCTCCTCTGTAGGAAGGGAATCCTCATATAGCAGAGCAAAAAAGAATCTAACAAACTCAACAAAAAATATAGCAGAAGAGGAAAGAACCTCCCCATTCAGAGATAAAAGAGAGGAGTTAACATTACCTTGCCTTCTATCCTTCACAGAATTATGAAAGAAGTATTTCGATCACCCGCTTGCAACCACTCAATTCAAGATTTTTGCTTCCATAATATCTTCTCTCATAATTCCCATTCATCCACATCCCTCATCGCAACCGCTTCCAGCTTCCTCAACTCCTCAGTAAGACCCTAGTCACGAATCTTCCTAGTAATCAAGTCCAAGTGAGCTTGAGCAGCCTTCTGCTTCTCACGAAACACATTACCAAATTGAAGCCTATTCTAGTGCTTCAACCTGTACTTAACATATTGAAGTCTCTTGGAGAAGGAGTTATGGGGTTAGTTATTAGTATCTTTTTATTGCTTTTCATATACTTTCAAGACACTTTTTATATGTTTCTAAAGTACCTTTTAGACAATTGCTTCCATGTTATGATATCCTTTCATACATACTTTGCAACCTTGAACCAAGTTTGTGGATATGAAATATGGTGATAATATTTGTAGCAATTGCATGATTTAAATATGAGAATGTATGCATATGAATAGAATTCAACGATTTAATTATGGAGGTTAGTTGTATGTTGTATGTATTAATCTTTATGTAGCTCAACACGAGGTAACAAGAATAGAATATTTGTAGTGAGAACCAAAGCATTGAAATAGGGGACCATTGAAGTTCAAACCGCCTAAAGAGAAGGAAGTTGTGGAGTTGGACGTGAACCATCATGGAGGAATAAATACTGAAGGAGGGTACTTTTTCTAGAACTCTGAACGTTTGCCTATGTGTTTCACATGCAAGCTGTTTCATTTAAGTTCTTTGTTGAATAAGTCTTTTCTTCCTTTTTAGTTAGAATGAAAAATTCTTGATCTTAATTTCATATCCTCGTATCTAGGAGTGGAATTAATGGTTGCTGTTAGTTAGTAGTTTGAATAAGTCTCTCCTCATTTTTGTATAAATTCAAGGGATGAGTTCATAGCAAAGTTAGTTGGTTGTTACAAGTTATCAAGCAGTTAGTCATTTTCCAGTTTTAAGTTATCTATAAACATGTTAAAATTCCATTATTGAATACAATCTAAAGAAGGGTTATGTTTGGATATCTGTTGATATGTAATGAATGGAGTTGTGTGTTACATGGATGCGTAAGATTCTAAATTAGATCTGGTTCTTAGTTAAGTGAGATAGTCCCCTGAGCTGGCCACTCGAGGTTCTACCTTTCACTTCATTTACTTATTCATTTATGCATTTTTGTTAATAGCATTTTTATTATTTCATAAATACATTGCGAGTAAAATAGAATAGTTCTCATGTTTGATTACATTAGTTGTTGTTCATGAAAATTCATCTAAATATTAGATCTTAGCACTTCGGAGGTTAGATTTGATTGCTTTGTTATTCTGAATAAGTTTTAGATTGATTCTGTATTTATTTGTTATTAGCAATCACCTACAGCCTATGTTGCAGGTACCTGTAGCCAATAGGAGATCCGTAACTACTTTATTGTTTTTTTAATTCTATAAAATTCTAGCAAAGTAGAATAGCATGAATAAGTTTGCATAGGATAATTTAGGTTGAGCATGAGTTCGTGAAGGCACATATAATGCAAACCCATCATAAGTTTACAAACCTTGGTTGATAATTTAATGTAGGCTTGCAATGTCAAGTGGACTGTTCAGCTAAGTACACCCCTGAATTGTGTAATCTCACCAAGTCTACGACACATTAGTTAGACTCTAATTTTTTTGCGTTGTCGAGGATGGTGCTATCTTCACATACCCATTTTTACAGTTTTCATAGCTAAATTTCTCTTTTCAAGCATTAGGACTATTAGATACCACCCTTTTCAACACCAAGCTACTAACATTGTGCAAGCCTGCTAAGTTTAAAGTCACATTTTATGTATGCGGAGGAAGAGAGACCCCTTGGGTAGGTTCCTTCCCTCTACACGCCAGGAAGCTATCACATAAATTAGTGAACCTAGTACTTAGAGAAAAGGTACCACTAAAGAAGAAATTTCCTTTACATTGACTTCTAGCACACATATAGAAGGAACATACTATACCATGGGTGATGCAGATGATGATGACGCTCAACCAACTTTTGGGTTTCCTATTACTAATCAGGAAAGGGCTACAATGCTAAAGAACATTCCTCCTTCAACCTTGCCAGTTTTCTATGGGTTAATAACTGAAGACCCATATACATTTCTCTTTGAATTTGATGTCTTGTGTAGAAGTTACGACTATTCTTTTGATGTACATAGGCTAAAACTTTTTCTTGCCACCCTCAAAGATGCAACTTTGAGATGGTTCATGGGATTAGGTAGTGATGTTGTTCCTAACTGGGACACAATGAAGACACTATTTTTGGAGAAGTATCAGGATTACTGTAGGGGACCTGATAGGAGGAAGGATGAAATATTTTGAATGAAACAAAAGGAAGATGAGCCTTTAGAGGATTATATTGAAATATTTTAGTTTTCTCTCAAGAAAAACCCTTTGAACAATTTGTCAGAAGAGTCTCTCAAGCTAGTCTTTTTCAGAGGGGTTAATGAAGACTGTATGGATTCCTTGAACCTCATTGGCCAGGGAGATATTTCTCAGCAATCATTTTAAAATATTTGTAAGGTCTGTAGAAATTATTCCAAGACCTTTACAAGGAGGCCAAGAGATAATAGGACATCGGTTCTTGGTAAGACATCTACTGGGGTTTCAGAAGTTGAGTTGACAACCTGTTATCCAACATGAAAGAGGATATAATCAGTCATTTGGAAACACAGCCGGATAATCTTCACATAAAGAAGTAAGAAGAAGAAAAGGCTATGCTTATTGAGTATTTTCCAAACTATAGGCAAAGAAAAGCAAATTGTAAATGTAAAAGAGTGGCCAAAATCCAGCAAGAAAAAGTTGAGAAGCCTAACTTCCAACCCATTGAAGGAGATGATGGAAAGATATTTTATAGCACAAAGGAGGCCATAGCAATAGAGACAAGGTATGCCACAAGACCCCCTTAGCTTTAATTCATCTTTTCCTATTGGAAACCAAAGCTTTTCTGCTTGGAACTCCCAACCCTGACAAGTAAATCAAAACCAATGGCAAAATCTTCAATGGCCAAAACCTCAACCTAATTGGAATCAACAGTCAAATCCTTGGCTACAACAAAAATTTCAATTTTCCAATTACAATTCACAAATGGAAAAACTAGCAAAATCAATAGCAACCTCAGTGGAAAAAAGGCCAGTAATGGCAGCAACAAAATATGAACTATCAACAACCCATGCTCCCTCCTCCACAACAACAACAAGCACTAATGCCACCATCACATCCTACATCCTAGCCACCCAAGTAGCAAATACCTACCCAACCTGCACCTAACTCTAACACTAAGCTTATTCAACAAGCTTATACTAACGAAGCTATGCAGTACCCCATTTATGGGGTAGAGGTGAGTGATGTCCACCTCAGATCAGGAAAAAAACTTGCTGGCCCTTTATCCCCCCAAATAATGGAAAAGGAGGATGAGGAACCTATAGTTGAGACTTATGATTAACAATTTTTGGAGCTTGAACAAAATCAAATACACTAAATTACTTCATATCCCAAGCCACCTTTTCCTAAATGCCTAGCTCTACAAAAGCATCACACACAGGTTGAGACAGACCTCTTAGGGCAGTTGAAAGATGTTACATCATAATTCCACTTATCCAAGCTATTAAAGACATCCCTATCTATACCAAAATTGCAAGGGATCTCTGTTTTAAGAAACCAGGCTGCAAAAAGAAAAGATCCACTAATAGTTCATGTCTTGGGGACTCTTGCAGATATTATGTTGGGGAACATCATAGTCCCTAAGTATACCAATCTTGGTAGTCCAGTTTTGGACATTAAGATCAATGGGACCCTTATTAAGAACACTTTGATAGATTTGGGGTAGCCATCAATGTCATGACAAAAGAAACAATGTAGTTGCTTCAGTTGATTAACCTCAGGCCCACACAAACTGTCTTGCAATTAGTTGATAGGTCTATGGTCAAGACTAAGGGAGTTATTGAAGACCTAGTTATTGCATTGGATTCTTGGGAATACCCTGCAAACTTTATAGTATTGCAACCCAAAGTTAATCTTATAGATTACCCACTCATCCTAGGTAGGCCTTGGTTGGCAACAACCGATGCATTTATAGGATACAAATCTTGTAAAATGATAATATCCAATAGGAAAATAAAAATAACTTGGTTCTTTACCCATCTGCCCAACCATATGCAGACCTTGAGCACACTATTTGGCCTAATTTGGGTGAGGAGGAAGAGGATAACTATGCTCTTCAGAAACTGATGACTATAGAGCGCAACCCCTTATTGGATGACCAAGATGAAGATGAGCTCATTGCTCATATAATCCAAAATGACAGTGGCAGGAGCTCGTAGTAGTAGGATTGTCTCATATGCCTACAAGACCCCTTGCAAAGTATTGTACCTATTGATTCTACAGAAGAGATATCACAATTATTTTATTCATTAATCCCTCAACAATGTTTACCCATTATACCAAGCCTTGATCTCTCATCAATTCAAGAGTCATCAAAGTTTGGAAATTATGCCAGGGGGATGTTAAATATTAATAATGCCTTGACTGAAGAATAGTAGAATTATTTGTAATTAGTGTTGTAGGCACACTTAGTTGCATATGCATGGGATTACTATGATATGAGGGGAATTGATCTTGATCTATGCATGCACAAGATTTACATTAATGATGGCTACAAACCTATAAGATAGCTACAAAGACGCATGAATCCAACTCTAAGAGATATAGTGAAAGTTGAACTACAAAAGCTTTTAGATGCAGGGTTCATATACCTTATTTCAGATAGTGAATGGGTTTCACCATTGGTAATAGTTCCCAAGAAAGGTTGGAAATGGAGAGTCTATGTTGATTATAGGGAATTAGATGTTGCCACAAGGAGACATCACTTTCCACTACCATTTATTGACCAAGTTCTTGATTCTTTGGCATGAAAGAAATATTTTTCATTTTTTGATGGTCTCAATGGTTATAACCAGATCAAGATTGCACTAGAAGATCAAGATAAGACCACATTTACCTGCCCCTAGGGAACCTATGCATATTTTGTCTTACCTTTTGGTTTGTGCAATGCTCCTGCTACCTTTCAAAGAGCAATACTAAGCATATTTTCTGATTTTGCACATAACTGCATGGAAATATACATGGACGATTTCACCACTTATGGTGAAAGTTATGAAGAAGCTCTTAGTAACCTAGAGAAAGTGTTAAAAATATATAAGGAACACAATCTATCACTCAACAATGAGAAGTGTTTCATGATGATAACATAAGGAATTGTGTTAGGACACTTTATATCTAGTGAAGGAATACAGGTTGACCCAAAGAAGATTGAAATTATATCTACCCTACCTGTATCACAAAAACAAAAAGATGTAAGAAGCTTCCTTGGACATGTAGGTTATTAAAGGAGATTCATCCAAGATTCAAAAAAATCGATGCACCTTTTTTTGTCTTGTTGACAAAGGACAATGAGTTTGATTGGACTAAAAGTTGTCAAAGTTCATTTGAGAAATTAAAGGAAGCTCTAATTCATGCACCAGTTCTAAGAGATCCAATGGGACATTGCCATTTCACATACATACTGATGCATCAAACTTTGCTATTGGAGCAGTCCTAGGATAGGATGGGAATAAGGAGTATGCAATATACTATATTAGCAAAAACCTTCAAGGAGTAGAGTTAAACTATACTATGACAAAAAAAGAAATGCTTGCAGTTGTCTATGCCATTAACAAGTTCAGACACTATATTATTGGTTACCAAGTGTTCATACATACAGATCATACAACCATTAGGTACTTGATGAATAAACCGGTAGTAGGTAGAAGACTTGTTAGGTGGCTATTGTTACTGTAATAATTTGACATAACAATAGTTGACAAGCTAGGAATGGCTAATGTGGTTATTGATTTTCTCTCTAGATTGCCCACCTAGTCAACATAAGGGGTGATTAATGATTCTTTTTTTGATGAGCATCTATTTTCTCTAAATGTACACACTCCATGGTTTGCTGATATAGCTAACTATTTGGTAACATGTCAAATTCTAGGATACTTTTCTCCAAGAGAGAAAAGAAAGTTAGTTCAAAAATGCTTCCCTTATTCTTGGATTTCTAGATTTTTATTTTACATTGGCCCATATAACATTATGAGAAGAGGTATTAGGGAGGATGAAGTGTTTGATATATTGAAAGCATGCCATGATGAACCCTGTGGTGGACATTTTTCAGCCAAGAAGACATCCTTTAAGATCTTGACAATAGTATATTATTGGCCAACCCTACATAAAGACTCTGTTAAGTATACCAAAAGTTGTGACCGCTGCTAGAGAATGGGAAGACCCACATGAAGTGATGAAATGCCTTTACAATCCCAGCTGGCACTAGCTCCTTTTGATAAATGGGGGCTAGATTTTATTGGGCCTATCTCTCCTACTTCAAATAAAAAAAATACATATTGGTATGCACTAACTACTTAACCAAATGGGTAGAAGTTAAAGCATTGTAGTTTGCTAGAGATGGCAATGTAGCAAAATTCTTATGTGAGGAGATATTCACTAGGTATGGTGTACCTAAAGAGATAATGATTGATCAAGGACCACAGTTCACATCAGACCTAATTTCCAAATTGGTAGAAGAGTATCAGATCAGGCACAAGAAATCTACCCCATATCATCCTCAAGCTAATGGTAAAGTAGAGGTCACCAATAGAGAGATTGAAAATATATTGACAAAAACCGTGCAACTTCATAGAAGATATTGGGTATCTAGATTACCAAAAGTTGTTTGAGCATATAAAACCTCATGGAAGACAACTATAGGTTTTACCCCTTATTAATTGGTTTATGGAAAAACAATAGTATTGCCTATTAAATTTGAATACAAAACATTGAGGACAACAATAGACTTGGGCATGGATTTAACCGAAGCACAAAAGGAAAGGTTGCATTCTTTGAATGGGTTAGATGAGATACGCATGGAAGTAGTCCATCATATAGAGGTAATGCAACAAAAATGAATGAAATGGCATGATCAATACATAAAGACAAAATAATTCACTGAATGAGATTGGGCTCTGCTATATGACTCAAGGTATAAATATTTCAAGGGAAAATTCTCATCTAGGTGGCTGGGCCCTTATGAAATTAAAATTTTTTACCCAAATGGAGCAGTACAATTGCATACCATTGATGTAGGCTAGTCTTCACTTCTTGTTAATGGCCATAGATTGAAGCTATATAAGAAACCAATGCAACATGATGACTTCATCTTTTCACTGATCTAGCAATATGGTGCTCATAGTGAACTTGAAATGGAAACTGATTCACAAAGTCCTACATCAGTACCAAGGGACATACTGAGCACGTCTGGTGATCCATAGGTTGAGTTACATAACTCAATCCCTCAAATCACCCAGGCATAATTTCCCATGCTTTAAAACACATGCACACACATCACAATTACTTATGCACACACAACACATTCTTCATGATGTACATACTCTACTCCAGAGGGACTTGTTATCCATTTATTGAGACCTATTTTGTAGGGACCTAACACATTCATTTGCCAAATACAGATGGGCCATGTGCTTGAAGTACCCACATCAACACTTGTTGTACCTAAACCTACACTACCTTCAAAAAATTAAATTATTTTCCCATGCATTTTGCTCATATCACATGCTTCATTCATTTCTCAATAAAGCGCCTGTAGCTAGTCCCACTCACATCACCATCGCTAACTTTTCATCCACTCTCATGCATTTAATACTGATCAAATCAATTAAACACCAAAATACATGTTTTTCTGGTTCCAACTTATTCCGAGCGATAATTGCCATTACACATGTACGACAAGTAACTTCTCATAATTAAACTAGATTTATTTTTGGATTCATTATTATTCTTGATTTAAGTTATGCATGTGAAAATATATCACTAGTACTATTCATTATTATCCCATAGCCCCTATTATGTCATGCATGAAGTGAGGCCACTTCAATTAAAGTTGGGGGGAGGGGTATTATATTCATGATTATTCTTGATTTTTGCCACCTAAGTTTGTCAGATATCATTTTATGACCATCTTTCTAAAACTTCTAAACATAAAATACCTCTCTGTTAATTTCAATAATGTGATTTCTACCCTAAAATAAGCTATTTTGCACTTGATTGAGCTAAAGGAAAAAGGAATTGTGAATTACAATATTGGGTATAGGGGAAGGTATTTGAAGAAGTGGTGAAATTGCAATGAAATTGGAAGGGCTTTTAAAAGTGGTGAAGTCGAGTCTTGAGTAGAATCTGAATTCTACAAGGTTGCAGAACAATAGGATAATGGGAAGAGATGTTATACATAGAGAACCATCTGCGCATAAAGAGATATTAGAGGATACAATGATTTTACCTCTATTCACTAGAGTAGGATGGTTGGACTATTCCTTGAAGCTGACAGAGTACGGTAATGAAATGGTAAGAGATTTTGTACCTACGTTGAAATATGATGAAGCAATAGTAAAAGGGTTGGTGGTGGATGGATCAAAAATGATAATTGCTCAAGTCACAGGATTGCCTTGAACAAACTCTAAATACCCAGCTCGTGTTGATGCAATCGTGGAAAGGGAGGAATTCTATGAGCGAGGAAAAAATTTGGACTCAACATCACAAATTACTAAGAGGATTTTCCTTCCATTCTTTTGGGGAAAATGTGCTACTTATATTATTAAATACCTTACTTGTGATGGCCACCACAATCTTTTATACACTGTGCATTTTAAGCTATTGAATCATTTACGGCATGAAAAATTGGTCAATGTACCCAATTTCATGTATAACATGTTGAAGAGAATTGCCTTTGAATATCAGAGGAAACAAACATACACTACATTATCTCATCATTACTTGATAACCCTATTGGTAACAAGAGAAGTTTGGGAATTCAACATCCACAAGTTAATTAGGATGATTTTAAAGATTACAAAGAAATCAATGAGTTGCTTGAGGCACTTGAAGTAGAAGATGAACCTCTACCTGAGCTTAGACCAAAATTTGACCCTAAGCAAGATGAACCAGAGAGAGAAAATTCCCCTGTCACACCATCTACTTCGCCTACCCACAGCCAAAGTAGGACCGGGAAACATGATATGTCAGCTATGGTAATAGAGGAACCCTCATCCTCTAAAAACCCTAGAGCTAGGATAAGTACTACATCAACATCCTCAAAAGAGAAAAATAAGAGAAAAGGAGTTGACAAGCAGGAGAGTGTTGTAAGGAAAAACGATGCAAAAGGAAAAAAGAGGGGTAAAAGAGGGAAGGAGAGTAAATTTACATGATAGAAACAAACTTGGATAGGGAAAGAGATGTTCCTAACAATGTGTATAATGAAAATGTTAATGTGCCTATGAGATAAAGAAGATACACATCTTCTTCCTTTGATTTTGACTCAAAGGATGTTTTTATTGCTAAGAAAACCAAGAGAGCAATTCCCAGTGGCCCTATTAGAGAAGTTTTTGATATTGGGGATGATTGTGATAATTTAAATTTTGAAGAAGAGAAGGAATTTCTAGAAGATAGAAACATAAGGAGCTTCAAAAAGCTCTTGATAGGATAAAGAAATTGGAAGAAAAAGTTAAACGATATGAACAAAAAGACAAATAAAAGGAAATGAGAATTCAACTGGAAGAGAAAATACAGACCTACGGCCATGGAGCTAAATTGGACCTACTAGCAC
>VDFB02348872.1:0-52338 GCA_007258455.2 Sequoia sempervirens | reverse complement strand
TGTTTCTCTTAATTCAAATGCGGAAAAATTCTAATTTTTGGTGGAAGGCATCCTCATAACATATAATATCTTATTCTTAAAAGTTTCAAATGAAAGAATGAAGATACACATGTGAGAGATTGAAGAATAAGACTGTAAATCTGGATAAGCAAAGTTTAAGAGGGCTAACATTTAGGGATTGGGAAAATACCTTGGTAAATGGAATTTTTGCGTTTCTAAAAGAATATTATGGTTTAATTTAACATGTTTTAAGTTTTGGTTAGGAGAAATTGATTGTGGAGATGGTTTATTCAATAAGCCCTAAGTCTGCTATAGTGGAAGAAAACTGGTAATTCCATAATACAGTGGGGTTTTAGGCATTTTTGATCTTGGTTTTGAGACTTTTATTAGTGTTATGGGTTTTGAAAAGTGCTTAGATGTATAATGAATCCATTTAAATATTTTTATTTGGTATTGGATTCTATTTAATGATTGTTCAATCAAGACAGTGTTGTTACAGTCCAATTTTGGAATCAACAAATGAGGGTGTTGGGTAGGTGTTTAGAAAAAATGTCTTGAATACAGGATTGGGAATGTTCTAAGTTTGTTTTTCAGACATATTTAGTCACGTTGGTGCTATTAGTGAATGAATTTGGGCTTGGAAAGGTGAAGTTGATTGTTTGTGTGGTCTAGAAGGACCTAAATGTTGAAATAAGGACAACCATAATAAAATGGTAAAAATGTGAATGGGAAGACTTTGTAAATTGTTTGTTTTGATTAAGTTGAGATTACTAAAGTTTTTGGAAGGTCCTATAGAGAATTAGAACTCCTATTTGTAAATTGAATGTTTGAGTTTTGAGATTTGTGAAGGAAAAGTGAACAAATGATGAGAAATCAAATAACATTATTTTGAGTTTTGTTAAATGAGATTGAGTAAGTGATTTTATTCCTTTGTACTACATCAAATTGTTATTAGAGCCCGGGAAAGATTTGGGATGGTGAGTAAGTTGTTGGTTTGTGTTTGTTTTTGTGGTTTTTGGTTTGGTTGGTTGCAGGTTGAGATGGTAACCTGATTGCTGCCATTGAGAAGGCAGAAAGAAAGTTGTGAGAAGTAGAGAAAGGTGAGTTGTGAAGCAAGGAGATACTTGCTAAATGTTGGAGAATTTGAGAAGAAATTTGCAGGCAGAGGAAGAGAGAAAGAAAAGAAAGAGACAAGCAAAGTTTGACAAAGAAATTGTTGAGTTGAAGCAAGAGTTGAAGAGGTTTGAAGAAGAGTTCCAAGAATCCATGAAGAGGTTAGAGCAGATGGTAAGTTGGCACTTAGTAGTGAAAAGGAAAGTTTCATGGTCCATATAGAAGATAGTCAAAAGAAGAAGGCACAAGAAGATAAAAGAGGAAGAAGTCTTTGAGGATGCAAAAGAAGAGTTCATAGATGAAGAAGGTAAAAGTTTTGCAGAAATTTCCAAGCATGATGAAGGTATAACAGAGATAAAAAACCCAATTTCAGAAGTTGAAGACCCTTAGTTGATTAAAGGAATGATCATGAATGAGTTGGTCTTTGAGATCTACAAGGAATTGAGGAATGATGGAGGTATGGTCGTTAAACACTGTATTACTTATTTTTGTTACTAATCCTTTGGACAAGAAACAATTTGTAGGTTAAGGGACAAAAGGAGAAGCATGATATTGAGATGAATCAAAGCATAATGATTCTAATTTCAGAGGGAAAGCAAGATAGGATGCTGATTTGCATGGAAAAATTCAAACCCCAGGTGAAAATAAAGGTGGTTAAGAGTAGTTTCAAGATGGAGTAGTGGCAAAGCATACAGGGAAAGAAGGTTTGTGGACAAGTACAAATCCAAGTGGACTTGGATTCTTTTCTTGGCCAGGAGTATGGTGTAGAAGCACCATGACAACCTCACGATTCTATGATGAAATTTTTGAAAGGATGATCAATTTTGTTGTTTCACATTGGTCAAGGGTTATTTGATTCATTTTTCCATGTAATAGAGTCATTAGGAGGCCATTATATCATAAAATGTAAAAAAAGAAGTCAATGCATTCAAAGGTTGTCACAAATATGTAAAAGAATTGTAAAGTTGCAAAAATAAAGTAACTTATGGAATATGAAAGATCACATTGGTTTTTGGTGTTGGTGGGTAGTTAGAGAGTATTTAGAAGTTCAAAGGTCATTTTTATGCCTTTAAAAAGGCTCTTTGTACATTTGGAAGCTTGTGGGTGATTGCGCAATTGAATTTAAAGGAATAAAAGCACTGTTTATGTATTTTTTCTATAAAAAATTACTGTTTCAGGCCTTGGTACGACCCTGTACTGCCATGAATGGGTGTCTAAATAATTGTAAGTGTTAGATTATTCAATCACCTTCCATTTTCACTTTGTTTCATGTAAATTGGTGGAATTTTGTGAGAGATATTGAGTTTTCCTAAAAACAGTGAAACCCTAATTTAGGGTAACCAGAGACTGAAGAATTTGTGTTTCTCTTAATTCAAACGTGGAAAAATCCTAATTTTTGGTGGAAGGCATCCTCATAACATCTAATCTCTTATTCTTAAAAGTTTCAAACCAAAGAATGAAGATAAACATGTGAGAGATTGAAGAACAAGACTGTAAATATGGAAAAACAGAGTTTAAGAGGGCTAACATTGAGGGATTGAGAAAATACCTTGGTAAATGGACTTTTGGAATTTATAAAAGCATATGCTGATTTAATTTAACATTTTTTAAGTTTTGGATAGGACAAATTGATTTTGGAAATGGTCTATTCAATAAGCCCTAAGTCTGCTACAGTGGAAGAAAACTGGTAATTCCATAATACAATGGGGTTTTAGGCATTTTTTATCTTGGTTTTGAGAATTTTATTAGTGTTATGGGTTTTGAAGAGTTCTTAGATGTATAATGAATCCATTTCAAGATTTTTATTTGGTATTGGAGTCTATTTAATGATTGTTCAATCAAGACAGTGTTGTTACAGTCCAATTTTGGAATCAACAAATGAGGGTCTTGGGTAGGTGTTTGGAAAAAATGTCTTGAATACAGGATTAGGAATGTTCTAAGTTTGTTTTTCAGACATATTTAGGCATGTTGGTGCTATTAGTGCATGAATTTGGGCTTGGAAAGGTGAAGTTGATTGTTTGTGTGATCTAGAAGGACCTAAATGCTAAAATAAGGACAATCATAATAAAATGGTAAAGATGTGAATGGGAAGACTTTGTAAATTGTTTGTTTTGATTAAGTTGAGATTACTAAAGTGTTTGGAAGGTCCTATAGATAATTGGAACTCCTATTTGTAAATTGAATGTTTGAGTTGAGAGATTTGTGAAGGAAAAGTGAACAAATGATGAGTAATCAAATAAGATTGTTTTGAGTTTTGTTAAATGAGATTGAGTAAATGATTTTATTTCTTTGTATTGCATCTAATTGGTATCAGAGCCCAAGAAATATTTGGGCTGGTGAGTAAGTTATTGGTTTGTGTTTGGTTTTGTGGTTTGTGGTTTGGTTGGTTGCAGGTTGAGATGGTAACCTAATTGCTGCCATTGAGAAGGCATAAAGAAAGTTGTGAGAAGTAGAGAAAGGTGAGTTGTGAAGCAAGGAGAGACTTGCTGAAAGTTGGAGAATTTGAGAAGGCATTTGCAAGCATAGGAAGAGAGAAAGAAGAGAAAGAGACAAGCAAAGTTTGACAAAGAAATTGTTGAGTTGAAGAAAGAGTTGAAGAGGTTTGAAGAAGAGTTCCAAGAATCCATGAAGAGGTTAGAGCAGATGATAAGTTGGCACTTAGTAGTGAAAAGGAAAGTTTCATGGTCCATATAGAAGATAGTATAAAGAAGAAGGCACAAGAAGATAAAAGAGGAAGAAGTCTTTGAGGATGCAAAAGAAGAGTTCATAGATGAAGAAGGTAAAAGTGTTTCAAAAATTTCCAAGCATGATGAAGGTATAACAGAGATAAAGAACCCGATTTCAGAAGTTGAAGACCTTGAGTTGATTAAAGGAATGATCATGAATGAGTTGGTCTTTGAGATCTACAAGGAATTGAGGAATGATGGAGGTATGGTCATTAAAACACTGTATTACTTCTTTGTGTTACTAATCCTTTGGACAAGAAACAATTTGTAGGTTAAGGGACAAAAGGAGAAGCATGATATTGAGATGAATCAAAGCATAATGATTCTGATTTCAGAGGGAGAGCAAGATAGGATGTTGATTTGCATGGACAAATTCAAACCACAGGTGAAAATGAAGGTGGTTAAGAGTAGTTTCAAGATGGAGTAGTGGCAAATCATACAGGGAAAGAAGGTTTGTGGACAAGTACAAATCCAAGTGGACTTGGATTCTTTTCTTGGCCAGGAGTATGGTGTAGGAGCACCATGACAACCTCATGATTCTATGATGAAAGTTTTGAAAGGATGATCAATTTTGTTGTTTCACATTTTTCAAGGGTTATTTGATTCATTTTTCCATGTAATAGAGTCATTAGGAGGTCATTATGTCATAAAATGTAAAAAATGAAGTCAATGCATTCAAAGGTTGTCACAAATTTGTGAAAAAATTGTAAAGTTGCAAAAATAAAGCAACTTATGGAATATGAAAGGTCACATTGGTTTTTGGTTTTGGTGGGTAGTTAGGGATTAGTTAGAGGTTAAAAGGTCATTTTTATGTCTTTAAAAATGATCTTTGTACGTTTAGAAGCTTGTGGGTGATTGCACAATTGAATTTGAATGAATAAAGACACTGTTTATGCAATTTTTCTAGAAAAGATTACTTTTTCAGGCCTTGGTACGGCCCTGTATGACCAGGAATGGGTGTCTAAATGATTTTAAGTGTTATATAATTTAATCACCTTCCATTTTCACTTTATTTCATGTAAATTGGTGGAATCTTGTGAGAGATATTGAGTTTTTCCTAAAAACACTGAAACCCTGATTTAGGGTAACTAGAGATTGAAGAATTTGTGTTTCTCTTAATTCAAACGTGGAAAAATCATAATTTTTGGTGTAAGGAATCCTCATAACATCTAATCTCTTATTATTAAAAGTTTCAAACCAAAGAATGAAGATAAATTTGTGAGAGATTGAAGAACAAGACTGTAAATTTTGAAAAACAGAGTTTAAGAGGGCTGACATTTAGGGATTGAGAAAATACCTTGGTAAATGGAATTTTTGTGTTTCTAAAAGCATATTCTGATTTAATTTAACATTTTTTAAGTTTTTGATAGGAGAAATTGATTTTGGATATGGTTTATTCAATAAGCCCTAAGTCTGCTACAGTGGAAGAAAATTGGTAATTCCATAATACAGTGGGGTTTTAGGCATTTTTGATCTTGGTTTTAAGAATTTTATTAGTGTTATGGGTTTTTAAAAGTGCTTAGATGTATAATGAATCCATTTAAATATTTTTATTTGGTATTGGAGTCTATTTAATGACTGTTCAATCAAGACACTGTTGTTATAGTCCAATTTTGGAATCAACAAATGAGGGTCTTGGGTAGGTGTTTGGAAAAAATGTATTGAATACAGGATTGGGAATGTTATAAGTTTGTTTTTCACACATATTTAGGCATGTTGGTGCTATTATTCAATGAATTTTGGCTTGGAAAGGTGAAGTTGATTGTTTGTGTGGTCTAGAAGGACCTAAATGCTGAAATAAGGACAGTCATAATAAAATGGTAAAAATGTGAATGGGAAAACTTTGTAAATTGTTTGTTTTGATTAAGTTGAGATTACTAAAGTGTTTGGAAGGTCCTGTAGAGAATTTTAACTCCTATTTGTAAATTGAATGTTTGAGTTGAGAGATTTGTGAAGGAAAAGTGAACAAATGATGAGTAATTAAATAAGATTGTTTTGAGTTTTGTTAAATGAGATTGAGTAAGTGATTTTCTTCCTTTGTACTACATCACATATCCTCTTCAAGAGATCCAACTGTCACCTATAAATCCAATGCAACCCTTCCTCCTACACTAGATCCTCTAACACATCAAATCTGTTGAAGGTTTCCCCCTCCAAGTTATCTTTGAAGGTTCTCTTTTGACCCCTTCCTCGATTGTAGGAATTAATCGAAATAAAACCCTCTTTATTAGCCATCACCCTGTGCATGGGAGTCTTACCCTTGTCCATCATAGGATTAGGTTGGGAAGGAGCATTACTCGAACCAAAAGTAAAAGAAGCATAAGGGAACCTCCACTGTAGGTGACTGTAGACACATAAAATATACTGATTGACATTGTGCATCTAATCCCGACCTACTAACATCGTTTCATCCTGAATCATCCTTTGGTCTAACCATTTAATCAAATCTCCTTATCTGATTAAATTCATCAATATTCCTCCCTTAATTAAATAAACCAATTATTTAATTAAGTCTCTCTCTCTTTTTGTTAATTAAATCAATCAATCCGATCTAATTATCCCTATTTAATTAAATAGTCAATTTTATTTAATTAAATCTCTAAAGTCTATCTATTAAATTAAATAAATTAAAATCTTATTTAATTCAATCTAACACCATCTCTTTTAATTAAATAAATCAAAATCCTTATTTAATTATTCTCTTATCATATTCCTCTCTTATTTGATTTAAATAAATCCATAAATTTGAGTCAAATAGGTCACATCATCTAAATCTCTCATTAAATTAATTAACCCTTGATTAATTTAATCTCTTGTCATGCCCCATCCTCTAGATTTTGCAAGTTGCACATGAAAATAGATTTAATTCATTTATTAAATCTCTATTTTCCTCACAAGGCATCTTTTGGAATATTCTCCAAGTTTGAATTCAAAAATTCCAAGTGGACATGTACATCCAACAAGGAAATAGCTCCATCTTACATGTCCTTTTCTTTGAGCCAAGTGGCATTTATTGCATTTTTCCTTCCCTCTTGCAAGTCATTTCAACAAATTTGAAATTCAAAATAAGCATTTATTGGCACAATCCTCAAAACTTGCACATCCTCCATCCACTCATAGATTGACAAGTGGCATCATGCCATTGGATGAATGTTAGTCCCACATTGCTCAAATTTGGACATTCATCCATCTTTCCATTCTCTAAATAAATAGCTCATATCCTCATTTTATCATCCAAAAATTATGCAAAGTTACCATGCTCAAATATCTATCAAATTTCATCCATCACCATTGAGTTCTTAGCTAGGTTTTGCAGATTTTTGGCTTGGAGCTCTCATTCTTCATCAACAAAGTGGATCAATCATCATCAACATATCAAGCTTACATCATAGGGATTGGGAAAGGGCCAATTTTCACATCAAATTGGCACCAATTCCCCCATGGGATCATGAGTTTGCAAATTTAAATTAGGATTCAATCTATTTTGTTGTTTACATTGTGTTCTTCATTGTTTATTTTCCTAATTTGAGTTTTGTAAATGGATTTCATGGGGAATCCTTGTTCTTGCTTGCAATCTCTAACTTAATGTGTTTATTCATTATGTTTTGCAGGTATTAGGATTGGGGTTCACACATTTGGCGCTAGAAGGAGGGCAACATCTCATTCTTTATCACTTTTCTCACAAAATTCTACATTTTTGCTTATACATAGAAAAATTCCCATGCTGAGAGCTCAACATCAGTGTTTTAGCACTATTGACTCTTCAGCGTTGGCATATAGCGCCGCTGGAAACTCAAACTGCGACGCTGGAGTCTTCCCACCCAAAAAATTGAATTTCAAACTCCGTTGCTTGACCAATTTAACCCGCTGGACTTTTCAAAGAAATCAAACTGTGACGCTGGGTGAAAGTGCGACGTAGTTGAGCTCACTATCCCTAACACAGAGCGACGCTGACTGGTAAGCGGCGTTGTAAGAGCACCGCTGAGAAATCAAACTTCGACGCAATCATGGGTTGCGCCGCTGGAAGGGAGTAAAAAGTTGAAATTAAATTTTAGCACATGCCTTTTGATTAATGATCAATTTATCTTTTGTTTTCTACTTTTTAATCTCTGTATTTTGTAGAATCTGATTGGATTTCTCTCTTGTAGGTTGGAATTAAAAATGAAAAAGGAGAAGCATGGGGAGGATATTTCACAAGATCAAAGTGTTTTTAAACACTTTAGTGTTTGCTTAACACTTTTAAGAAATTGTTATCACTTCTTTCTTAGGACACTAGTTTCGTTTGGGCTTTAAAAAGAACCTTTTCAAATTTTTCTTGCAAGGGCTAAAACGAACATTAGGACTATAACTTACTAGAGTTTGTTTCTTTGGTTAACAAATTGAACAAAATGTCTATCATTTGTCCTTTGGTGCTTTAAAAAGAACTCATAATTGCTTTGGGGATCTAAAATGAACATGTGCTATTTTGTTTTGTGAAGGCTTACTTGAACTAACTTCATTGAAAAAGGACGTATGTGCTTCTCTCGCGCTTTATAGCGATCTTGAGAATCAAAAGGCCTTTTTCATGATTTTAGGTTGAGATAAAGCAATCACCTCCACACTTCATTTTGGGTTTAAAATTGAACAAAATCTTGTGCGAGTGTGAGTGGGGCATTATTGTGTACATTCTCTTTCTTTGTTGCAAACAAAGATTGATCGAGTTACAAATATTGTCTTTGTTTGCTTTTGTTTATCCTATAGGGCCTACCTTGGGGAAAAAGTACTCACCCAAGGGAATGACTCAACTGGTAACACTCTAAAGCCAAGAGTATTTCCAACCGGGATATAAATGTGGCTATTGGAGTAAATGCCAATATCACACGGTTGATTCCGACAAGATGGATCCAAAAGGGGACTCTTTCCGTATGGGTCAATCTCCACGAATGGAAAGTCCTTATTAAAACCCATGTTCTATAATTTTCTAAAATCCTTAATCTATTTGTTGGTGCAAGAACGGTCGTTCTAAAGCCACCCACACTTTTACGGTCTTTTAGTAGAAATGAAAAGCATGCCATGGGAGTTTCGTGGGTGTTGATGCTTGGCTGCCCCGATTGACGATAATGAGCCATGGAGGGGAGCCAATGGGGTCAAGCATCTAACCATTTGCTAAAGATAAGTGTAGCTAGACTTGTCCAAGTGGGAATCCAACAAATATTGTCTTACACATCCATAGGGTTGTACTTATTCATAGTTTCAAAATGCTTTGCTTGTTCGAAAACATCTTGCAAACAAACACCTAAACTTCATCATCAAAATTTCAAACCCTTTAGGAGACAAATACCATTAACTCAATCCATATGTTATTGATTTCCCTTGGGATTCACATCCTTAGAGGTTTCTAAACATTGGATTACATCTCAATTTTTCTACTAGAGTTAAACAATAGGTAACCCTTGCCTTGAGTTCATCGAATTTCCACATAACATATTTTGTGGGATTTGAAGAAATTAAGACATTGGACATCTAGTTTGAAAACTTAATCAAAGAAGTGTTTTTGGTAAAATAACGCCATTAAGAAAAGCTAAGCAAAATGAACTCTCATATGTGTTGAAGCCTCAAGAAGTTCAAATCATAAAGCAAAAGTCATTGGTCCAAAAATCCGAAAATGTATACACAAAGTGAATCACTTCTTGGTTACAAAGGTCTATAGAAGCATTGTATGGTCTTCAATACCTAGGTCTAGGCAAACAAAGTGTCTTTTTAAGGTTCATCTTAGGATCAAAGGAATCAAAATATTTTTCACCCATTCTTCAAACATCAAAACAAAAATAATCTCACCATCACCTTTTGAGAAATCTATAAAATTATCCTTCATGTTAGGCTTTTTGCAAAAAAATCAAAATCATCAAATCCTTGAGATCTTTATCAAAATCATCTTTGGCTAGGTAATGTAGATGCATCCTTTTGCATATGCTTAGTAAAATTTATCAAAATCATCTTGTTTAGCTTGGTATATGTAGATGCATCCTTCTTCATATACTTAGTTAAACTATCATCTTGTTTGAATAGGTTTGGGTAGATGCATCCTTCTCCCTATACATATTCAAATTATCATCCTTTGAGAAAATCTATCCCTTAGATAAATCATCCAACATCTTAGGGTCTATCTGTTCAAAATCAAAGCAATTAAAATCAATCAAAATCAAGGACAATCCCAAAAGGAAAATCAAAATCAAAATCTGAAACATATCCGAAAGTCCTAAAAGCCTAGTATCTCCTTCAAGATTTATCAAAAGACCAAAAAAATCCACATCATCCATCTCTTGCATCATCATCATATCACCTTTTGATCCCCAAGATATCCTAAAAATTTCTATTTTGTGCATAAAGTAAAGATCAATCCAAAGAATTAAGAGATTTCATTTCCCATATTCTTGAAAATTGATCCTTGTTTTATTGTTCAAACTAGATATCAATACAAGAAGAGCATGGAAGCCAACAAAGAAACACCCGCTTCAAGTGATCTAAGCCAAACAAACGTTGAAATGAATCCCACAGAATCAAGCAATCCTTTGACCATCTCATCATCCCAAAACCCACAAGAGGAAACTCAAGGAGAGGATCTTACCTTTGGGATGTCTCATGAAGAAATAACTAAAATGCTCCAAAATCCAGAAAACCATAAAATCATCAACATCATGATGAGGCTTAACCCTTCACTATACATGCTTGAGCTAGCAAAACAAGGGGCCAAATTACCTTTAGATTTCGACGTGAGTACCATAGTGGAGACATCTTTACCACCAATCTCATCCACCATTCCCATCTCATCTACACCGCCATCCCAAAATATCACTCAAAACATTCTGCAAATCACGATATCTTTTGCCCCAACCCAACCCAATGTTAATAAGGGAAATGCATTTCTTAATGCTATTCAAACACCCCCTTGTTAATAATCAAAACTTGGATACAAATACCATCTTGGAACAAAACATACCCGAAAACCCATTACATAAGAATGTTCCTCTCACTTTCCATCATGATGCATCATCATCATTCTTCCACGTAACACCTCAAACTTCTCTCCTCACAAATTTGCAAGAGGAAGGAGACATGTTCGGACCAGGGGGCATTTTCGACACCACAACATTTTCAAAATAACTCACACCCCTCACATTTCCACCTTTTCCACCATTTCCATCATCATCCACACCACTCCTTGGCTTAGGGCTTCCCCCTTTACCAAGTATCAATCAAACCAACATCCCGAATATTAGTCAAAACACCATGCAAAACTTGTCGTCGACATCGTAACACCAGACAACAAATGTACAAGCAATCACGACATCATCAACCACCCCCTAACATTGCAAAGCATGGTCTCTCAAGGGCCAATCACATCAAAAACACCATTTATCACTCAAACCACCAACACAACATCACCACTCACCACCTCCACAAACACCATTCCAAATCCACCACCACCCCCACCACCACCAACTTCTAGCATATCAAACCAATACAAAATAGCATTACAAGCTACTTTTCAAAGGGGATTCCAACAAGTGCAAAAACAAAAATCTACACAATTAGCTGCTCAGCAAGCCGCTCAAGCAGTCCAAGCTGCATTACAAGTGCAAAAGGCCACACAAGCCCAAGCTTTATTGCAACAACAACAACAACAATCCGCTCAAGATGCCCAAGCCACATTACAAGCACAAAAGGATGCTCAAGCAAAAATTCTATTACAACAAGTAGCACAAGCACAAGCCTAAGCACAAGCAGTGCAAGCATGAGCTCAAGCTCAGGAAAACGCCCAATATCAAGCACATGAAGCACATGCACAATTTCTTGCACAAAAACAAGCAGAACAAATGCAAGCATATCAACAAGCAATAAAGCAATATCAAGAGCAACAAGAAGCATCCGAATTGGCAGCCCAACAACAAGCATTGTTGGAACATCAACAAGCACAACAACAAGCACAAATATTAGCGCAACAACAACAAGATCAACAATAGGCATTGTTCATACAGTAGCAGGTGGAAGCCTACCTAGCTCAACAGAACATATAGATACCATCAAACAACACACCGACCAATCCACCCATCCAACCCACAATCGAAACACCCCAAAACACCTTCATCCCCCCTGATCCGCAAAATGATGTAATGACACAAATCAGGTTGCTCTCGCAAAAAGTGCTCGATCTTCAATCAGGGCGAACAACAAAAACACCAAGCAACTTGTGCCTGTATCCATTTGACAGGAGCCTAGTGATGAAACCATTCCCCAAGGGATTTGAGATCCCCAAATTTGACAAATATCGGGGGACGGGAAACCCTGAAGATCATATTAGGGAATTCCAGGTTCATTACATGGAAGTCACATACGACGATACTTATTTGATGCAACTATTTCCTAGGAGTTTGGCTGGCCACACTATGGAATGGTTCTCTTGCCTACCAACAGGCATCAAAACATTCTAAGAAATTATAGACACATTCATTAAAAATTATGCATGCAACATTACAATGGATGTTAGTCTAGAAGAACTCTCAGCTCTGAAACAAGGTAAGGGTGAATCATTCACTTCATTCCTACAACAATGGCAATCCAAGGCCAATCAGAGCAAGTGGACCATGCTCAAAGAACAACAAGTTTGCACCATCATAGCCAACCTTGACGGCCTCTTGGCATTTCATCTCAAGGTTCAAGAAATCACCACATATGACCAGTTGATCCCTAAGGTGCTCAACATCGAATGAGCCCTTATGACTCAACCCCCGGGATCGACTTCATACCCCGAACAACAAAACAACCGCCCACCCTCCAATTACAACGATAAACCTCGCACATGGGCAAGGAACAAAAACATTACTAATGATGGTGTTGTTGATGCCAAGGTGGTTATTAGTGCCCCTCACCAAAATACACCCACACCACAAATCCAAATCCAACACCAAAACAATCATCACGCAATACAACAACCGAACAACAATTCGACAGTCAACAATCTCAATGATCAAAGGGTACCACCCCAATGCAACAAAATTTATCCCAAGCAAAAGTACACCACTTTGGTGGAACCACTTGAAGACATAATGAAAAAGTTGATAGATGAAAAACTCATCAAGGCTCCTACCTTTGAGAATTACCAACAACTGGATGTGAAACTTCCTTGGTATAATGAGAATCAACTCTGTGAATTCCATAAAATCAAAGGCCATACCACGAACAGTTGCATGAGATTAAAAAACATCGTTCAAGATTTCATCAATAAAAGAATTATAAATGTGGAACAACCTACAGGAAACCAAGATCTTAAGATATACACGAATCTGATGCCTAATCATGGAAACAAAGGGAATAAAAATGATAAAGGGAAAGGCACTCACTCAAACGTAAATCATGTGTATGAAACAGTCATTGCCTCCCTAGATGAAAACTGCATGGTCATCACCATCAAAGGCGCCCATGCCGATTGTGGAGTCACCACAAGAGGTGGAAAAGTTACCATCACAGGATCATCCCAGCCAAACAAAGTCCCTACATCTAGATCTGTTCCTAATGGCTATAATGTCCTAGATCAGCTCAAGAGAACTCCAATGCAAATCTCCATCATGGAGTTGCTAAAAATCTCATCTACCCATAGGAAAATCCTTGAAGAAGCGTTGGCCTCATCCACTGTTCCTGTAGATCTTGATGCGGAGCAATTCCAAGCTATGGTCGAAAATATCATTACACCTAATCTACTTACATTCTCTGACCAAGATTTCCCCACTCAACCATCTCACAACCGTGCACTCCACTTGGAAGCCATCGTACATAAGAGCAAAATCAAAAGGGTCTTGGTGGATGGAGGTGCGGGCTTGAACATTTATTCTCTCAATCTCATCAAGTAATTGAAAATATCAGAAGATTTTATCGACAAAGGAAAGGGTATCACAATAAGAGCAAATGACGATCAAGAAAGAGTGTCTCAGGGCACGATCAAACTCCCTATTCAAGTAGGACCTGCTATCATGGAGACCACTTGTCAGGTCTTGGACCTCGACTTGCCATATAACATCCTCTTAGGACGTCCATGGATTCATGCAATGAAGGCAGTAGCATCGACTTTCCACCAATGTGTGAAATTTACACATGACGGACAAGAAGTTACCATCCATGGAGATCCCGAACCCTTCTCCTATTGCAAAATCCTTGAAGCAAAGTACTATAAAATCCCCCAAGTACCAAAAAATGATGAGGGCCCATCCACACCATACATCGATCTCGCCACTCTTGCATCCACTTCTGCAACAGACACCTACCACTCTCACCATTCCCACCATTTCTGACATTAAGGTCATCATCCAAGATAATGGCTGCGGGAGCTACAAGCTCCCTAATAATGCTTTTGTGGTAGGAGAGTTACCGCAATCTCCTAGATCACGGGGACGTCCGCAAATAAATGAAGCCTCCACATCCCAAACGCCTCCTAAAGACTATCCCAACTTCACAAGTTGGGGAGATCTTGGCCAAGAAGTTATTGAGGCAGATCCATCTCATATGCTATATCAAGATGAAAGACCAGTACCAGAATTACCAATGGATGACAGAAGCAAGGGTTTGCAAATGATGCTTGCAATGGGCTATGACAGAAATCAAAGACTTGGACAAAATGATAATGGGATTATAACACCTATCATTCCGGAGACACGACCGATAAAAAATCTTGGCCTTGGATGTACCCCTCTGAGTATAACCATACGTGGCCAAAGTCCTCCGGTTAGAACAGTTAATAATCCTTCTCAGCCAACCCCAGCAGAACTACAATTACCAGTATCTACATGTAGAGTCATAGATAAATTTACATTTGATATAACCGATGTCTAGAGTAGTAGTGATGACGAGGATACCACGACCAACTTACCTAGGCTTTTTGAGGATACCACTCTATTCATGATTAACGCCCTATCTTTTGAATAAAACCACCAAAATCATGAGATCTACCTAGTATATCCCTAACTCATCAACTACGACCAACGAGGACCACCAGTTCTTGATACATTCAAAAATGATGAGGCACTCTCAAAATTCATGGGACTGCGGGATAACATTCCAGATGGGGATCACAAAGCAGGGTTCATAATGGAGCTAGACACACATGCCTATTATGGGGAAACGATTGAATCCCTCAGTCGCAAAAGTGAGAAATTAAGAATAATATCCAAGTCCTTGAGTGAAAACCACACTATGGCACTCTCTGACCAGAAAAAAGTAAAAAGAAAGGAAGCATCGAATGGTGAAAACCTCTTTGAGGTGCTCGAGTATGGGGGATTCAATCTTCCTTCTAGAGCTATTCATCAAGAAAAATTGATAGTCTTGGCAAAAAAATGCAATCCGGTCAATCTAGGGATAGAGGAAACTCCCCATATCACATTCTACAGGGAGTCACTACTATCAGAAGAGCAAGAGCTCCTAGCAGCATTCCTAAGAGAAAGACAGATAAACTTCGCATGGAGTTATGTTGACATGCCAGGACTTGATCCAAAGACCGTGGTTCACCACTTCGCAGTCTATCCAGAAGCAAAGCCTGTTAAACAAAAGCTTTGAAAAATGCACCCTCAGATCACATTATTAGTCAAAATGGAGCTAAAAAATCTATTAGATGCAAGATTCATCCGACCGATAGATTATCCAGAATGGGTGTCAAACTTGTTACCTGTTTCAAAACCCGATGGGAACATCAGAATCTGCACAGACTTCAGAGACTTGAATAAGGCATGTCCAAAAGATGACTTCCCGCTTCCCAACATCGACATGATAGTAGACATGACAGCTGGACATTAAATGTTGTCACTAATGGATGAATTCTCAGGGTACAATCAGATCTTGATAGCTAAAGAGAACCAACATAAAAACAACTTTCACTTGTCCATGGGGGACCTACTGTTGGAACATGATGCCATTTAGCTTAAAGAATGTAGGAGAAACATATCAAAGGGCCATGACATTGATATTCCATGACATGATCCATAAGACGGTCGAATACTATGTTGATGAAATTCTAGCCAAGTCCAGAAAAAGAAAAGATCACATAACAACCCTAAGTGCCATCTTTGATAGACTGGAAGAGTACAAGGTCAGATTAAACCCAAAGAAATGCATCTTTGACGTACAATCAGGAAAGCTCTTAGGATATATAGTGTCAATGAGGGGTATCAAGGTAGATCCAGCAAAGGTAAAAGCAATCCTCAAGATGGAGGCACCAAAAACATTAAAGCAATTGAGAGGTCTCCAAGGCAGACTCCAATCCATTCGAAGATTCATAGCACAATTGGCAGATAAAAAAAACCCATATTCTCACCTACTCCACAAGGGAGTAGCGTACAAATGGGATACCAAGTGTGAAGAGGCATTCAACAAAATCAAAGAATATTTACTGACACCACTAGTCTTAATGCCACCAATCCCAAGAAAACCATTGATTCTATACGTGTCAGCAACAACAATAGCCCTTGGAGCTCTCTTAGCTCAGCATGACAAAAATGGAACAAAAAGGGCTATCTATTACATCAACAGAACAATGGTTGGGCATGAGCTAAACTATTCATTCATCAAG
The DNA here is from genome assembly GCA_007258455.2 of Sequoia sempervirens. Taxonomy (NCBI): domain Eukaryota; kingdom Viridiplantae; phylum Streptophyta; class Pinopsida; order Cupressales; family Cupressaceae; genus Sequoia; species Sequoia sempervirens. The sequence continues at coordinate 35,907 of VDFB02348872.1, read as the reverse complement.
AAAGCATGCCTCGCAGTAGTGTTTGCATCACAGAAATTCAGACATTACATGTTGGCACATAAAATAAAACTCATCACCAAAATTGACCCTCTCAAGTATCTACTATCAAAGGAAATTCTCACAAGAAGAATGGAAAAATGGGTGATGATATGTTAGAATATGACATCAAATATGTGGAGCGAAAAGCAATCAAAGGCCAAGTCATCGCAGATCAACTTGCAGAAGCACCAATCTATTCAGAGAATCCTCTCGTCTCAGAGTTTCCAGATGAATCTATTTTCAATCTCAACGTAGCTGACCACTAGAAACTGTACTTCGATGGCTCATACATGCAGCATGGATTAGGAGCCGATGTTTTCTTTATCACCCCACAAGGGGATTGCATACTAAGATCCTACAAAATGGCATTTCCTTGCACCAATAACATAGCAGAATACGAGGCTTTAACCATAGGTCTCAGAATAGCAGTACAGTGGAAAATTATAACTCTCAAAGTATATGGAGACTCTCAATTGATAATAAATCAAGTGAATGATGAATACCAGACCAAGGATGACAAGCTCACTCCATATAAAAAATTGGTGGAGACTCTCAAAGAATCCTTCATCAAAATTACATTTGAGCAGATTCCTAGAACCAACAACAGAGCAACAGACGCCATGGCAACAATTGGATCCTTGCTCGACATCCCCCACAATGTTCCAAAATATGAATTCCTAATTGAGCAGCTTCTCGTGCTTGCATTCGAGGTACCAGAATCAGAATATGTGTGTGAAATCATTGGTCTGACGATCCTTGGTATCATGACATTTACACATACCTTCGTATAGGAGTCATACCCACCGACTTGCCCTCAAACCTAAAACTAACCTTTATAAAAAAGGCATCCAGATTTTTCATCCTAGGTGATACCCTATATTGTAGAAGCATAGAAGGAACCCTACTACGCTGCCTAAATGCTGAGGAGTCATTAATTGCTCTAACTAAAGTACATAATGATATATGTGGTTTGCACACAAGTGGAATGACCATAGTCAAGAAACTACTGAGGATGGGGTATTATTGGCCCACAATGGAACGAGAAGCACATAATTATGCCAGAAAGTGTCTACAATGTTAGCAGCATGGGGACCTCATCCATGCTCCAACTCAAGAGTTTCATCCTATCGTCACACCATGGCCTTTTTCGCAGTGGGGACTTGATCTCATTGGAAAAATCATGCCCACTTCATCTAATGGCCACAAATTCATCATAACCGCAACAAAGTACTTTACTAAGTGGGTGGAAGCCATACCCATGACATATATAACTAGGAAGCATATTTCTAAGTTCATCCTGAACTATCTCATATGCTGATATGGTGTTCCACAAGCCATTATCTCAGATAATGGAACACCTTTTAAGAATCAAGAGGTCCATGACTTATGCGGAAAATTCAAAATCCAACATCGCTTTTCCACCCCATACTATCCCCAAGGCAATGACGAAGCAGAAGTTACAAACAAAACTATTCTGAAAATCCTTAAGAAAATAGTCAATGACGCAGATCGTGATTGGCATTTACAGCTTAATCTCGCCCTTTGGGCCTATCAAACTAGCATTCGCACACCCACTAGCGCCACCCCTTTTTCCCTGGTCTACAGATCAGAAATAATACTCCCCATCGAGATCGAGATCCCATCACTCAAGATATCACTGCAAAACCTCATCATAGATGAAGAGTACCGAGTGTCAAGATTGAATGAGCTAGAGCTACTCGTTGAGCGACAGATAGATGCTTTGCTTTGAATCATTTGCAAGTCTATCAGAATAGACTCAAACGAAGCTACAATAAGAAAATTAGAAGCAGGACTTTCCAAGTCGGAGAACTAGTATTAAAAGAGAATCAAAAGAATGTCCTAAACCCAAGCAGCAAAGGAAAATTTGAACCTAATTGGTTGGGACCTTTCGTCATCACAACAAGTTACAAATCAGGGGCATATCAGTTATCAACACCCGAAGGGGAACCTCTGCAAGAGCCCATGAATAAATCTCACCTCAAAAAGTTTTATACCTAAATCTTTCAAGGTATAAAACCAAAAAATCCAAAAAATCAGAAAATGTCTTGAAAAAATGGTTACCTTGGCGAAAACCTGGCAAACAGGCGTCTTGGTAACAACAAAAAAAATAAAAAATAAAAAAATCCAAAAAATCCAAAAATTAAAAATAAATAAATAAATAAAAATCAGAAAAAGGATTGAAAATAGTAAAGGAAAAAATTATGCTCTAGTGAAAACCACTTAAGTGGCACTTTGGACAATTACCTTGGTGAAAACTTGGAAAACAGGTGCCTTGTGTAAATAAGCACTTTCCATCCACCAAGATCTTTACGGCTTGTTCTGCATCATCCATCCATCACGCTTCCGTCATCCATCGCATTCAAGTTTGCATCCATCATTCATCCACCCGCGTCCGCACCATAGCTTGGTCCTGTTTTCGTATCATGATCCCTCCTAGTACTACTAGGCTCATCCTCAAGGTCGGCTTGTCCTTCCTTTATCGGAGTAGTCTATTGCATCACGCTGGGGGCATGTTCTCATTGGATCAGATTCATGTATATTCTTAAAATCCTCAAATCGAAAAATCAAAAAACATCAAAACATATCAAAATCCCAAAAACATGTCAAAAAGTCAGTCAAAAAGCCAAAAAAAAAACCGTCTTGTCGAATTACGTTGTCTCTGAGCTTGAACGTAGGCAAGGTTGATCTTTGATCATCCCCAGAGACATTTAGGTCAGTCCTATAGGAGTCCGTCATAATAAACTGACACCTCATCATGTATATCACCATTTGTAAATCGGTCAACTCGTTAGTTGAACTACGTGGTCTCTGCGTGTATAATGTAGGCAAGACTAATCTGTTGATCAACCCCTGAGGCCCCTAGGATAGGTCTTTAGGTTAGTCTCTTGGTCAAAATCTCGGAAAATCCCAAAACATTCAGAAAATTGAAAATCAAAACATTTGCAAAATCTCGAAAAAATACCAAAAATAGCCTCAAAAAGATAAAAAACATCCAAATATTTGAAAAAAATCCATCCATCTCATCTCGCTTGCACCCGCAATAACATCATTCATAATAAACGATCGTCATCCTCAATCTTTGGTAGGACAATCAGAAACAAGTCTAGCAGGTTGAAAGTGAAAACTCAAATTGTCAAGTCTTAGGTGTAAGTCAGTACATAAACAAGTTGGTCATCTCTTTGTGCCGATAACTCATCATCCAATTGGTCCTATATCAAACATCTTTTAGAACACTTTGGATAAACGAAATGACGTGCCACCATCTACTAACATGTCCTAGGATGAATCCTTCCTACAATGGGCATTATCTTTTGGCAATAGTTTCAGTTCTTATCCTTAGAAAACACATCCTCTTTTGGTTAGCGGTATTGAAGAGCATTAGCTTGTTTGTTTACTTGGTCTTTATCTTTTGACTTATCTTATTGTGCTCATTCCAAGGACTTCTCGATGATATCCGAACAGAGGATTTAGAGAAATAGGAATGGGGCAACGATCATTATCTTTTTGTCTTCTATGCTTGTTGGACGTTCTTGTAATATAACCTTGGTGAATTCTTGCTTTGTTAGGTATGTATGGAGGAGGTCTAGGACAACTTGTTGACTATTGCATTGATAGGTTTACCTTTTCGTGTTTTGGTCTGAGGTGTTTGAAACTTATAAAGTGCATCCTAGCAAGGTTTCTATATGTGAGGTGTGAACAAGGATACTCCTATCTGCTTGTCAAGTCAAAGTCCATCACACTAGGTACCACGCCATCCTGGTTTTCTATACCTTGATGCATCGTACCACATGTGTTATCAAACATAAGGAAATTGGCCCTTTGAAAATCCTAATTACTCGGCAAGAAATCATCATCATCATCTTATGTCTTGTTGAAATGACTTCTCTTCTTGCTCATCACACTAACAAGGTACTATGATAGTTTTCCATCACCATCATCATCATCATCGATCCTGCATCCACAAATCATTAGCATATTGCATCAACATATCATATAGGGAACATATGCATTGCATTTCCACCATATTATAAAAGTGCATCCATTTTATTACATTGCATCCATTTCTTGCATCACATTACATCTATCACATAAATCATCGCATAACATTCATTTGCATAAACATTTCATAACCATTTCACCATTATCACATACTGCATAATCATACACAATAGGTATATAAGCATTATAAATAACTCATTTGCATACATACTTTCATAACATTATAAGGTCATCTCACACATTACATTCATTTAACATAGAACATCATCATCATGGCATATAGTACATCACATTAAAATGTATCACGTACATTACATTATCATGATTAGGATAATAATATTTGTTATTCTAAGCATCTTAAAACCATCTCATTTGCATCATATCATATAAAACACGACCATCACATTTACAGTGCATTATATCTTCCAGTAATCATCCATGTCATCTCATAAATAACATCATAAATCATTCCACATCATTATAAGCATAAATAGAAACATACAAAATTCATTACATACAAAGCGTACATCCATCCATAATCATTTCATATATAAGCATGATTCACATCATTTCGTGCATACACCATAGATCATTTCCATATTATATCACATCATCATTTGCATCAACATAAACAGATCATCATATAGACAACATCATTGCACATCACATAAATACAATTCATATCATAGGTTAACATAATATAGATATGTTAGTCATAAATCATGGCATAATGCATATATCATCGAAAATAAATGCATCCATAAAAACATCATAAACATCATTGCACAACATATATAAATAGAATCATCCATACATGCATAAATAAAAGGTACACATTACATCACATCATATCAAAATCATCATCGGCTCATATATATCATCATCAATAATGTAACTGTCATAGTACAAATAAATCAGATCATTGTACATGTATGTAAATCAGTACAAAAGGCCCATCAGTCTATCAAAAAGGAGCCCATAAGGCACAAAAAGTATCGTATCATCTCAATCAAGGTTTTTCCCCATGTATACTGTCCTCGCCCCTATCACCGTGACCCTTTGCTAGTTTGTAACTGGTCCGCTCTGAGTACTCTGGGACCTGTCCTCCTCTGGGTACGACCTTATGATAATGCCTCCGATAGTACTCAGCCTCTCAGATGACATCCCCATAAGACCGAATAGACACTATACCCTGGGAGGAGGAGGTTGCCATGCTTTCTAGCTATTGTCTCTTGCCTAGTTCTGTGGCTGCCTGTAGCTTTGCAGCCTATCTCTGCTGAATGGCCTGATCCCTCTTGGCCCTGAGCTACTCTCTCTCGGCCCTAGCCTCATCTCTTTCGGTTGTCATGGCCTGAACCTGAGCCTGTAGCTGTGTAATCAACACATCTCGAGGATCCACTTGTGCTACTGGCTGTGCTTGTCACTGTACCTAAGGCTGTACCTCAACCTATGGTGGTACACCTAGTGGCAGCTGCTGTTGATCCGACATCGGTACATCTCCCTACCTTGGCTGAACCGGGGGCCCAACCAGCTGGTCCTGTCGTGCATCAACCCTCTGTCCTCGTCCTCCCCCTCTGCCTCTCACTCTCCGCTGATCTGGGACTGCACCTGGAATAGTCAATCATAGGGGAGGCCATAACCAATCCCTATATGCCTGTGTTGTGCTTGGATCTGCAAGCCCCTGATCATAAGCCCACGACTAAGCTACTAACTGTTTGAAACCGTCAACAACCTCTGAGGCAGGAATATACTGCCCCCATGAAACCTGTGTCATGGTGTGGGTGAAGACGGCTACATAGTCATCATCAGGGTGATCCTGGGGCTTACCGAACTAACGCTACACGTGCCCGGGTAGGTACCTCTCGATCATCATGTGCTCCCGCCCCTACTTGAAGCGGTCCTAGCAGGCAAAGAACAATTGCTTAGCATCATCGGCCCATCCGGGCTGACTAAGGTACGGTCGCCATGTGAACACCTACATCTCGTCGAGGACCCTCCTCCAATAGGGGATCCTGTGCTCACTTGTGTGTGTGAAGGACACACCGCCTCTGTAGTGCCATACAAGGGGATCGTTTGGCATCATCAGAGTAGTAACAATCCGCGACCAAAGCACAACAATGTGCTCCCATGCCTAAATGTGAAGAAGGGTCACCCCTGCTCCGAGTGCTTTGCCATCCATGTACATGTACTCGTGCAGATCCCTATATAAAGATGCAAGAAGCATTGACCCCTAAGAAAAATAGACCAGCCTGTCTTGAACCATACGCTCCCAACAATATCCCCAATGGGGACTGAAGTATCGGCCTTGTCTGTCAGGGGCAATGAGACTTGAAATGACTGTTGCAACAACTAGGCGGAAGGGAGGTGCAAGGATCCAGTGCCGCTTGAGCTTGATTTGCCCCTCACAAAAAATGATGTCCTCTGTGGTGAGGACTTTGTGGCAAGAATTACGCCCCTCATCCATGTCAAAAATCACTTGCTAACCATGAATCAACAATCTCAAAATACGCCAAACGTCCTCTAAGGTGACTGTGGCCTCGCTAGTGGGAAGATGAAATGAAGAGGTCTCGCTGTGCCATCTCTCGGCCAGCGTTGACAGCATCCCTAAGTGAGTGAGAATGGGCACTACGTAAGCAATATACCATAACCCCGCGACCCAAAGTCGATCTTGATCCCTTTCGCTTAGGTCCTGCGACCTATGCTCTCGAGAGTAGAGCTCCCTCACTGCGTCCTGCATCAAGGAAGGTCACCATGTTAATTTTTTTGAAAAATTCTTCATCGGGCATTCCAAAAACCTCTCCAGCGATGCAATCCATGAAGGCATCGCAGTTTGATTTCTAATCAAACTCTAATGCTAGGGAATAAAAGACTAAAATGGCATTGCCGTGGTGCAATTTTTCTTCCAGCGGCGCACTTTGAGCAAATGCAAAACCGTCGCGTCACAGTTTGCAAAACACCCCGCCAGCCTCGAGCTCAACGTCACAATTTGGAGTCTATTTTCAAACTCCAAACTACACCGCTGCGACACTTTTTGACACCAAGCGGCGCAGTTTGATTTCTAAGCGGTGCTATATAGCGCCGCCGCAGAATGATCGACTTTGAAAGCATTAAATACAAGCTAAAAATGAAAAATGAAGCTCAAGTAAGGGTCACTTACCGGTGCCCCAATGCCAGTGGCCGCTGGTACGTACGAACTCGATCAAAAATGTGTAGGGGAAGCTGTCATTGCGCCATATCGTCAGGAGGTCAGAGCTCAAGTCTCAAGGTTGCTAATGGAAGTGTGTGAAAGTGACTTGAAAGTGACCCCTCGGGCCCCTTTTAAGCTTGAAAATTAGGGTGTTTTCACCCTGATTGGCTGTCCTGCTAAGGTTTTGGACCCTCGAACCTGTTTATGTCTAGTTGAGGCCTGTTTTACATCGTTTTATTGCATTTAGACACATTTTTGGCCTCTTGGAGCCTTTTTGGACCTGTCGGGCACCTTGTCCTTTTTTTTCGCGAGATCACCCAAAAATTATTTTTTTTGTCCAATCCCTCAAGGGGCAATATAATGGCATGTTTTTTCTCACCAGGTAGCAGTGGGGCAGGATTTTAAATAACAATTTTTTTTGGCTTTGATCGAGATTGTTTATTCTTTGAACCAACGCAACAAGTGCATTGCTTCAAAGAGGGGAAAAATTTAGACACGTAAAATATACCGATTGACATTGTGCATCTGATCCCGACCTACTAATATCATTTCATCCTGAATCATCCTTCAGTCTAACCATTTAATCAAATCTCCTTGTCTTGATCTAGGTAAAGGATATTACAAAGCACAACACATTCCTTATTCTTAGAGCAAGAATTTTAGTATGTCTTATAAACTATTGTCAATAAACTATGGCCTCCAAATTTTGATTTGAGAATAATTCCCACCTTTAGGCAAAAGATTAATAATTTTCCTATTAATTTTTTTCCCCAAATTTCCAACGAAAAAAGATTTCTTATAAATAATCAAAAGATGAGGGGTAATCCAATCTTTATTCCTTCTATAAAATTTTATAGGAATTCCATCATAGCAAGAGATTTATTGTTACCAATAGATGAATAAAATTATTTGTTTCAATCACTGTGAAAGGAGAGACTAAATCAATAGCATCACTTGAACTCAACTTATTTGAAATTTTGACATTTATTAATCTTTTATTTTTCACCATAGTTTCATTTTCCCCTTCAAAAAAAAATATAAAACATGTAACATGTATTCCTAATTGGACCACCATCCTCCACTAAATTATCGTAAATATTAATTACCTTAATATTTTCTTTTAACTATTTTAATTTTATAAAATAAAGAAAATTTAGATCCTTTATATCCTAAATTGACCTAATTTAATTTAAACTTTAACCTAACACCTTTACATTTACCACTGGATCGCTCCTAACTTCGTGCCTTAAAAAGAAAGATTATTTTGAAGATCGATAATTGTAGGGTTCACTTAAAAATACTACTCAACAATTAAAAGGTGCTCCTAAATCTTCTTAAAAAAACTATTTTTCCATTTTTAATATTTCTCATATGCCCTCAAAAAAATGAATAGAAAAATAGAATATGATCATTTTGAAATATAAAATAAATCCTTTTCTTGATCCTAACAAATATTTTGTATATTAACTATCTCATTAACACAATAAGCACCTTTTAAATGATAAATACTCATTTTGAATAGCCCATGAAAAGATTTCTTCATATGAGAAAGAGGAGGTGATGGAAAAATAATTATCTCTATGGTTTGGTGATTGAAAGGAGAATGGGTAACACTTTAACCACATCATCCCTATTTGGTAGGGGTATCAAAAAATAATTTATCCACATAAAAATTATCTAATACGAAAACTAATCTCTTAATCCCTTTTACATATTACTCCATGTATCCCCAATACCTTTGTTATCACCTTAACAATCTTCTAATGGATCAACCAAATTTGTTTTCTTTTTGATATTTGTTTAAAAATTTCATTTCATTTTCATTCAAACTTACTTTTTTGGATAATGATAGGCATGGTTCTAATAGGGACTCACTCAAAAAACAAGTATCATATATAAACATTCAACAAGAAAAAATACTAATAGAAAGGTATAACTACTTCGAGTGTATAATATAGGCACCACTTGTGTACCTCCACATCCATGTTTTAACACTAAACACACAAAATGGTGTCTTGTGTAAAAGGATCCAAGGTAAATAATAACTAAAAAACTTTAATAAATGTCATATAATATAAGTCAAAGAGTTACTATAGCCCTATTTTCAACAAAAATTCCACCTTATATTTCACAACATTTCTCGCACCCAGACCCTACATCATCTCAATCAAAAATAAAGAATTCTACCTAGATAATAGGCCCATTCAAACCTTCATCATAGTAATTATGTTTCTCAATTATAGACAAAGATGGGAACCTAAATCTTAATGTTGTGTCCTCCCTATGTCTTTCCTTATATGAGAAAGAGCTCCAAAAACACCAACGTTGTGAAAATCACTATCCACCTCTACTATTTCATTATGGTGGATTACCATAGTTGACACTATAATCTTTCCCATGTCGTAAAAAAATATACACAACATTTTGAATTCTTGCAGCAATTCCTCCAAATCCTCCTACTTGTGTTATTTTACCATGGCTCAGTGGTGCAGGGGCACCTAGTCTACATAATGTAAATAAGGGTCAAATGTGATTATTTTATGATGGTGAGTCACTTTTTATGTAATAAGGTTTTTTTTAGAACATGTGTGATGTTTTAAGTCATGTGGGGTCAGTTTGGAGTCAAGTAGTCATTTGTTGCAAAATGTTGCAAAAGTTGCATAATCAACTTTGCAATTTTGGTGTGTACGAAAGTTGAACAGTCAAATGTTTGAAAAATGGTTTGAAACCATTGGTTTTGGCTTGGAAAAATTTAAATATTCCTTCTGAAGTTCAAGGAAAACCTCTAGAGATGATTTTGATGCTCCAACAATAAGAATAACTCTATTTTTTGTGTATTTATGTTGATTTCTTGCTGCTACAGGGGTTTGCACGATTCTATATGGCTTGAACATGTGCTAGTTGGAATTCATGGTGTATTGAGTTAACTCCATTTTTCAAGTAATTTCATTTGTTTTCATAAGGTTTGAAGTGAGTTAAAGCCAATTTACTGAAAATAGTCAAAAAACCCTAGTTTTGAGGGTTTGAGAGTAGAAATATGAATCAAAGCCCATTCCATCTATAGAAAATTCTAAAAATTGGTGGAATGGAAGTAGATAGGATGTTTTTAATGTTTTTAGTGTTTTTAGGAGTAGGGGATGGAGTTAGGGCTGAGTTTGATGCAACCCTAGCCTAATATATTTATGTATTAAGCTTAGGTGATAGGTTAGACATAAGGTTTGATGTTAGATGATTTGGTAAATGTTCCAATTGTTAAAAGTTTTAGTTTTAGACCCCATGTGACATGAGGAAAGCCTTGGATTGAAGTTTTGTAGTTTGGAGATAGCATTTCATATTGTTGCTTTGGAAAACAAGCCTAATTAGGCCTAATTGTAGTGTAGCAGTCAAGATTTGAGGGTGTTGTTACAAAACAATAATATCCAAAAATTTGATATGTTTCTAAGTGGCATAAAGGGTATCAAGAATGATGTTCAAAATTTGGGTATTAGGTCTGTTGAAAAATTTTGGTGGGAAAAACCTTGTTCCAAGTACTATAAGGATAATTAAAGGCTTTGGGAGAAAAGCACGAAGTTAGGGTTACAAAGTTGAAAGGCTTGTTCATTTGAGATTGAGTTGAAAACCTCCACCCTGCTCTACATCGAATTGGTATTAGAGCATAAGTTTTGGTTAATAAAGGGAAAAGGTTGAAGTTTGAAAGAAGCAAAGATGCCTCCTCAAAAGAATCCAACAACTAGAGAAGTAAGAGTGTTGAAAGAAAAGCATGCCAAGGAGTTGAGACAAGTAAAGGAGTCTCAAGAAGCTATCCTAGCGAGACTTGTAGCACTAGATTCAAATCAAAAGAGAGGTGTGGTCACCAGAGATCAAAGTGACCAAGAGGATGAGGAAGAGGGTGAGAATGAAAACCCTCAAGGAGGAGTCCAAGGTGATGATGAGTTGAGAATGGATAAGTTGTTGAGGGTTGTCAAAGGAGACACTCCTAAGGTGAATATGGACTTACCCATGTATGATGGGAAGATGGATAGTGAAGAGATGCTAGGTTGGATTGATGCACTTGATAACTATTTTGTGTATGAAGAGGTAGCCGATGATCAAAAGGTGAAATTTTCCAAAACAAAATTGAAAGGCCCTACCTTAACTTGGTGGAATTATGTGCAGGAAGAGAGGGTAAAGAAGGGAAAGTCAAAAAACAATTCATGGGATAGAATGGTAGCTTAAATCAAGAGTCAATTTCTACCCGGTGATTATGCAATTCAAATATTTAGAAGGCCACAAAATCTCAAACAAAAGGATATGGATGTCATGGCTTATACAAAGGAGTTTCATAAGCTAAGTATAAGGGTTGGTCATGTTGAGGATGAGGTGGAGAAATTAGCAAGGTACATGAATGGGTTGGGGTTCAATATGAAAGATGAGCTAAGTATGACCACCCCTAGAATGGTGGAAGAATGCTTTCAATTGGTAGTCAAGGTAGAAGAAAATTTGAAGAGAAGGCAAGAGAAAAAAAGTAGAGGAAGAGGAAAGAACTTCAGGGGTAGAGGAGCATTTAGAGGAGGAGGATAGTCCTAAGAGCCACAAGGAGAGACAAGTGGTAATCAAGAACAAAGCTTAGAATCAAGAGGCAGTTTCAAAGGTAGAAGATCAAATAGTAGGGGTAGATTTGGAGGTCAAGGTAGAGGATCAAATATATTCTCAGGAAGATGCTATCAATATAATCAGTTTGGCCATCAAGCATGGAAATTTCCAAATAAACAACCTTCTAATTCATATGGTGGTGAAAGGAGAACACAATTGGTGCAAGAAGAAGATAATGAGAGTGTAAACTCTCCATCTTAGCATGCTGCTCTAGAAATTGGAGAATCTCTAATGATGAGGAGAACATTACTCAAAGTTCCTATGGTGAAAGAGCCTCCACAAAGAAAATATTTGTTTAGAACCACCTGCAAATATCAAGGTAAGGTGTGTAAAGTTGTTGATTTTGGTTCCACAGATAATCTGTTTCTTTAGAGATGGTAGAAAAGTTGAAGATGAAAAGAATCCCACATCCCACTCCTTACAAGGTCTCTTGGTTGAACAAGGGACAACAAGTCCTAGTTAATGAGCAAACATGGGATGAATTTAACATAGGAGGATACAAAGATAAAATATTGTGTGACATCATCCCAATGGATGTTTTTCATCTACTTTTAGGGAGACCTTGGCAATATGACAAAAAGGCTAAACATGATGGGCTAGAGAATACCTATGTGATAGAAAAGGATGGGGTTTCATTTACATTTACTCCATTGCAAGAAGAAAGTCTAGATACAAAAGTTGAGTCTAGTGTAATTTTGGTTGGGGAAAAAGAGTTCTTGGAAACTATGAAAGAAGAGGGGGGACAAGGTTATGCCATTATAATCAGATTAAAATCTATCATGACAACAACAAAGGTTGAAAATGTGCCTAAAGAGGTCGAAGCCTTGTTGAACAAGTACAAAGACATTGTAGTAGATGAGCGTCCTAGTTCTTTGCCACCAATAAGAGATGTGAGCCACTATATAGATTTTATACCAGGGGAAAACCTACCCAATAAGGCTGCATATAAAATGACTCCTCAACAGAATGAAGAGATTAGGAAAAAAATTCAAGAGTTGCTTGATAAAGGCATAATAAGGGAGAGTCTTAGCCCATGTGTTGTTCCCACCATTTTGGCACCAAAAAAAGGAGGAGATTGGAGAATGTGCACCAACTCCAGGGAAATTAACAAGATAACCATAAGGTATAGGTTCCCCATACCAAGGATGGAGGACTTGATGGATTGTTTAAGAGGGGCTTGTTATTTTTCAAAGATTGACCTAAAAATTGGCTACCACCAAATTAGAATTAGAGAGGGGGATGAGTGGAAAACTTCCTTCAAAACAAATGAGGGGTTGTATGAATGGCTTGTCATGCCATTTGGGATTTCAAATGCACCAAGAACCTTTATGAGATTAATGAATGAAGTTATGAAACCATTCATAAGTAAGTTTGTGGTTGCCTATTTGAATGATATTCTTGTTTTTCATAAGACTAAAGAGGAACACTTGCAACATTTAGACATGGTTTTAAAGAGGTTGAATGAAGAAAAGATGATAAATTTGAAGAAGTGTGAATTCATGAAGGAGGATTTGGTTTATCTTGGCTTTGTGATTTCAAAAGGTTCTTTGAAGATGGACCCTAGAAAGGTGGAATCAATTCTCAATTGGCCTACTCCTACATCAGTAAATGAGGTAGGAAGTTTCCACACCCTAGCTAGCTTTTACAGAAAATTTGTGAAGAATTTTAGTCATATCTTCTCTCCAATCAGACACAATAAAAGGGGATAAAAGGAAAAGGTTTGTATGGTCTCATGAGGCAGAAAAAAGATTTCAATATCTCGAACAAAGGGTAGCACAACAACCTATCTTAGCATTGCTAGACTTTAATAAAATTTTCACAATTGAATGTGATGCAAGTGGGTATGCAATTGGGGAAATCTTGAGCCAAGAGGGCAGGCCTGTTACTTTTTTCAATGAGAAGCTAAATGAGGCAAAGAAAAAGTATTCATCTTATGACTTGGAGTTATATGCTATTATGCAATCCTTGAAAAAGTGGAGACACTATCTCCTTCCTAAGGAATTTATTGTTTTTATTGAAAATCATGCTTTGTAGTTCTTGAACAGCCAAGAAAAACTCAACCATAGACATGTGAAGTGGGTGGAGTACCTACAAAGCTTTACCTTCACCATAAAACACAAAAAGGGGCAGTCAAACAAGGTGGCAGATGCTTTGAGCAGAAGAACAATGTTGGTTCAAGAAGTTCAATTGCAGAGTGTTGGAATTGATGCTTTGAAAGGTATGTATGAAGGGGATGATGATTTCAAATAAATTTATGCTTCTTGTAGAAAATTCAATGACACTTTTCATGAAGAGTATTCTAATTTCTTAATTCAAGAAGGGTTATTATTAAGGGTGCTCAACTTTGTATTCCCAAATTTTTTATGAGAACTAATCTGATTAAGGAAAAGCATTGTGGCAGCTTAGGGGGTCACTTTGGTGTTGAAAAGACCTTGGAATAGGTAAGAAGGTATTATTATTGGCCAAAGATGCAAAGTGATATCAATTTTTTTTTGAAAAGTGTGTAGTTTGTCAAAAGGCCAAGGGTTGTAGTACAAATGTAGGTCTTTATCAACCATTTCCAATCCCAAATAGGCCATGGGAATCCATCAACATGGATTTTGTGTTGGGGTTTCCCAAAACTCAAAGAGGATTTGATGTTGTGTTTGTTTTTGTAGACCAGTTTAGCAAAATGGCACATTTCATACCATGTAAAAGTACAAATGATGCCTCATACATTGCAGGGTTGTTTTTGAAGGAGGTGGTCAGGATACATGGGTTACCATTAACCATTTTTTTAGACAGGGACAATAAGTTTGTGGGTCACTTTTGGAGAACCCTTTGGAAGAAGTTGGGAAAAAACTTGACCTTTAGCTCTTCCTATCATCCCCAAAATGGGCATACTCAAGTAGTAAATAGAAGCCCTGGGAATCTCCTTAGATGCTTAACAAAAGAAAATTCAACGCAATGGGATCTGATCCTACCCCAGGCTGAGTTTGCATATAATGACTCTATGAATTGAAGTGTTGGAAAAAGCCCATTTGAGATTGTATATGGATTGCAACCTAGGGGAGTGTTTGAAATTAGGGATTTGAGTGGCATGGAAAGGAGTGTTGAAGGAGAAGAGTTTGCAATGACCATGAAAGATATATATCAGCAAGTTAGGGAGAACCTTCAAAAGAGTGTTGATAAATACAAACAACATGTAGATTTGAAAAGGAGAGAGGTTCATTTCAAAGTGGAGGACTTGGTCTTAGCTCATTTGAGGAAGGAAAGGATACCTAAAGGAAAGTATTCAAAGTTGCAGATGAAGAAGATTGGGCCATGTAGGGTGGTCCACAAATTTGGAGCAAATGCCTATGAGATGGAACTCCCTCCTGGAGTTTCTATCTCCCCAATTTTTAATGTTTATGACCTATACCCTTTTAAATGGGCTGTGATTGTAGGTATAGGTGTAGGTACTTTAGAGGTTCTAGATGAAGATTGGATCAAATATTTTCCACCTAGTCAACCATTGAAGCTTGAATGCATCTTGGATACCAAAGAAGCTGAAAGAACAAGGCATAAGGTGTACAATGAGTACCTAGTGAAGTGGCAAGGCCTTCCAATGGAGGATTCCACCTAGATTATAGAGGAAGACATCAAGAAGCATGGAACCATAGTTCAAGACTTGATCTCGAGTGGAACTTGAGATTTTGTTCTCCCCGGGAGTATGGTGTAGGGGCACCTAGTCTACATAATGTAAATAAGGGTCAAATGTGAGTATTTTATGATGGTGAGTCAATTTTGATGTAATAAGGCCTATTTAGACCATGTGTGATGTTTTAATTCATGTGGAGTTGGTTTGGAGTCAAGTTGTCATTTGTTGCAAAATGTTGTAAAAGTTGCATAAGCAACTTTGCAATTTTGGTGTGCATAGAATTTGAGCGGTCAAATGTTTGAAAAATGGTTTGGAACTGTTGGTTTTGGCTTGGAAAAGTTTAAATATTCCTTGGGATGTTCGAGGAAAACCTTTGGAGATGATTTTGATGCTCAAACAATAAGAATAACTCTAGTTTTTGTGTGTTTATATTGATTTCTTACTGCTACTAGGGTTTGTACGATTCCGTATGACCTGAACATGTGCTAAGTTGTATTGGAATTCATGGTGAACTAAGTTAACTCCATTTTGAAAGTGATTTCATTTATTTTCATAAGGTTTGAAGCGAGTTAAAGCCAATTTACTACAAACAGTTAGAAAAACCTAGTTTTGAGGGTTTGAGAGTAAAAATATGAATTAGAGCCCATTCCACTAGTAGAAAATTCTAAAAATCAGTGGAATGGAAGTAGATAGGATGTTTTTAAATTTTTTATGGTTTGTAGGAGCAGGGGATGGAGTTAGGGCCGAGTTTGATACAACCCTAGCCTAATATCTCTATGTATTAGGCTTAGGTGATAGGTTGGACATAGGGTTTGATGTTAAAAGATTTGGTGATTGTTCCAATTAGTAAAATTTGTATTTTTAGACCCCATGTGACATGAGGAAATCCTTGGATTGAATTTTTGTAGTTTGGAGATAACATTTCATATTGTTGCTTTGGAAAACAAGCCTAATTAGGCCTAATTACAATGTAGCAGTCAAGATTTGAGGGTGTTGTTACAAAAAAAACATATCCAAAAATTTGATATGTTTCTAAGTGGCTTAAAGGGTATCAATAATTATGTTCACAATTTGGGTATTGGGTCTTCTTTGAAAGTTTTGTGGGAAAAACCCTGTTCCAAGTACTACAAGGAGAATTGAAGGCTTTGGGAGAAAAGCACCAAGTTAGGGTTACAAAGTTGAAAGGATTGTTCATTTGAGATTGAGTTGAAAACCTCCACCCTACTCTACACCATTGAACTAGTTGACTCCTCCATCTTTAAACCTACACCAACTTTCCTCTTTGCCCACTTTAATCCTCACACCTTTGAGCTAACATCATATATATGAATTGTACAAGTAAAAAATAAAATTAATAGGCACATTATGACCTCCAAGTCAAGGAAAAAACTTAAAATATTACCCAAAATCCTCTTGCAACATAGAGTTTGGTTTGTGACCAATCCCACCAACTTCCCTTAGCACCATGCGTACAAATCATAATAATAAAAAATCATGTGAATTTGATGAGAAGCTGCACCACCCAAAATATTAATTCCCTTTCCTTTCTCCATATAATTCATATTCATCACCAAGAGAGGAAACACCACATGGTCTATTATAACATCAACCAAGAATATCAAACACAAAGGGCACATTCTAAAAATAAGAAATAGATGATAAAAATAAATAGAGTATGACCACTCACTTTAGTTAATATTCATTACCCCTACCAAATCCAACCAAAAACTCATATAAATCAAGCACACACCATTCAAATATGAAGTTCACCATGAGAAATTAAAATTTATATTCTTCACTTTGTGCCAAGGATTATCATAACCCTTTGTAACTTAATGCTCATAAATCCTATGTTGGTAGGAGAAAAAAAGGATATGGAATTAAACTTTTAGTCCCTTATTTTAAAACCAATTCAAAGGAAAATTATAGAGGATGATATTATAGACAATTACTGAAATGAAAGGAAAAGAGAGAGGGAGAAAACCCTAATTTCCTTATGGTATAAAGGATAATTTATGATTTAAACACCCTCTTTCCCAAGCATTTCATTAATAATGCAATCCAACAAGACCAAGAGATTGAATTTCAACCTCAAAGGTGAGTCAATCAAGCCTAGGTTGATGATTATTTAATGACAAAAAATGATTAGGAATGATTTCAAACAATATAACTAAACGAAATATATGACCTAAGATGCAAATTATATATTTTCGAATGTGTATAGATTGTAACAACACGTTGCAGGAAGATCTGAGAAGGGTTTGATAGCATGTACCTATCACCAAAATTTGATTCTGGGTAGTGCAGGAGGACTGGTTCACCCCTGGGCGAATGGGTCCTTGATAGGGCTTCTAAAAAACACGTTTTATAGTCCTCTAATGTTAGATTTGAGATACTAATTTTTGCTTGTACAAACTTTTTAGAGTAACAAAAATAAATTTTGCTTGACTTAGTTTTTATGGCTTGGAAAGAATGATGACAAAAAATGCAACAATGCAAAATTTCTCTTCAAGATCTCTTCAATCCTTCAACCTATAATATGCACATACACAGAGAGGGAAAAATGTTTTGTTTTGTTTGTTTGGGGGTTTGCCTTTGTCAAACCCCAGTTTAGTAATTAAACCTTGATAAATAGATAATAAAAGGGAAGGAAATGATGAATGAACACTTGTTACAACTCACCACCCTTTAATGGCTTCCTTGAAGGACTGAAGTCATACACATTCTTCAAAGGAATTAGATCTTACTTGCTTGATTTGATTGAATGCTTGAATGCTTGAATGCTTGGTTGCTTGAGGATCTACAATGCATGTTAGCCTTCACAAGACAACATGAACACACATAAACTTGGACATGATGTTAGGATCTTGATTGTTGTTGATAATGATTGATAATGCTACTCTTGAATGCTCTTGATAATAATATTTTCTCTTAAATTGCTCTCATAAAGTTTTCTCATGTGTGTTAGAATGTTGCTTAGATTTCAAATGATCAAAAGA
Organism: Sequoia sempervirens; assembly: GCA_007258455.2. NCBI lineage: Eukaryota > Viridiplantae > Streptophyta > Pinopsida > Cupressales > Cupressaceae > Sequoia > Sequoia sempervirens. The sequence goes on along the minus strand of VDFB02348872.1, from coordinate 17,411 downwards.
CTATGTATTTATAGATGTTTATCTAATTTCCCAAAAATTAAATTCCATAAACTAGCACTTACAATTTGAATTTGAATCATTAATTTAGACTGCCAAAAACATATTTTAAAATGGGTCCTAGCACATAAAGGGAACCCATTCGCCCTTGGGAAAATGGGTCCTGGCCTAAATTTGTAGGACACTCATAATCCATGGAAATTAAAATATTAAATGCATTCCTTTCAGAAAAAATGATAAAAATAAGGCTTTAGAATGCATAATTTGGTAAATTAGAAGCTTAACTAAGTCCAATAAATTAAGGGACCTAAATATAGTGTGAAATTATAATGGTACATACAATTTCTTAGACTACATTTAGCCCCCACTTTAGCGAGAGTATGAACTTACGCTCAGAATCACACTATTGCAGAGAAATATATGTCAAGATAGGTCCAATTGTACAACTATTAGAGAGATAAGATGACAAAGGATCAAAGAGGTGGTCAAGGCCCCAAGATCTATGATCTCATGGAAAATCCAAAAAAGGCACAAAAGAACACGCACATGTGTATATCAACAAAATGAGGTACACCAACATCCACTAAGTTGATGCAAAAAGAAAAGGGATGGATCAAGCCTAAGCTGTTTGTCCATAAAATCTACTCATAAGGGCTGGTGCAGTCCGATATATACTAGGTGAGTCCCCCCCCCAAAAAAAGAATGGACTAGCATGCCTATGTTGTTTGTCCATAAAATATTCCAACATTACACTAGGTTCAACGCTCATGAACAAAGTGAAGCAAAAATGAAACTCTCCTCAGGGGGTGCAAAAAAAATTCACCTTAGGGGGTGAAACAAAATTCACCTTAGCGGGTGCAAATAAAATTCACCTTAGGGGTGCAAACAAAATTCACCTTAGGGGTTGCAAATTACAGGTAACAACAATCAAATGGGTATTATTTAATTCATGAAAGGTCAGACCTTAGGGAACATCACACTTGACATCACCACCACCAAGATTCGAACAACCGTCAGTCGTATTCGTTTTAATCGAGAAATAGAAGAAGCTATAAAAGGCTTGTGGACTTATGATATCTGACAAGAAATGTCACTATTGAGAATTTAATGTTATTAATCTTATGATTCTTTCATTCATGCAGAGATAAAGATCAAGGGAGCCTCCCAGCTTAAACCCATTGCTGAATCCTGCTTCCAAAAATGGTGATATTTTCTTCTTATGGCACAACCTAATTTCGTCAAAGTGTCCTTTCCCTTTGAAGTGCTATTTCCTTTTGAAGTGCCTTTTTTTAATAAAGGGATGGATAAATTTGTTATGAAGCACCTTATTAGAAGATTCGTAAATCAATTTGGAATGACATATACATCACATTTATTAGATCAACTGAAGATTTTAGGTTTCTAGCAAGCTACTGATGTAGCTATTTCATTAGGAATTGATGATCTTTTAACAACACCATCTAAAGCATGGCTTATCCAAGATGCGCAGCAACAAGGGTTTGCTTCGGAAAGACAACATGATTATGGGAATGTACATGCAGTGGAAAAATTACGTCAATTGATTGAGATATGGCATGCTACCAGTGAATATTTGAGATGAGAAATGAATCCGAATTTTAGGAATAAAAGATTCACATCTTAGGGAATGTAAGCCATAGCATTACCACCAAGAGGAATATCATATGCCAAGAAAAGATCATGCTCTTTTAAGACACTGAGCTTAATATCACCACAAAAGAAGACACATCACATGAATTAAGAAGACCACACTTTGATCGATAAGGTCACACTTCCTAGGATATGTATAATATCATCACTAAGAAGAGACCATGAAAATAATAAATTGGGGACTATATATCCCCCCCATGTAAAAATGTTGGCATACTTGCTACACTAACATTTTAAGGAGACATATAGGGATCTCAATAAGAAATACACCTAGGACAAGGCTACCTAACCCTTTCCCCCCAATTGTAGGACAAAGATGAGCCAAGATAAATTATGATATGATACTCCTTGCAACATAAAAGATAATTATGCATAAAGTTCAATACATGTGGTAGTGAGCATGTTGTAATTCTACAACTATCACATGGAAAGGAGTAAATTAAACACTTGTTAGTCTATTATATAATCAAATTGACTTTCAAGAGGATAAAATCCTTTCAATACTTTCTTTAAAGCATTACATTCATCGATAAGATTCCCAAGTGTTCTATGATATGCACAGTAATACATGTTTGTACTTTTTCCTTTCTTATTTTCTTAAATAGGTGGTAATGTAATCAGTCCTAGACAGAGAAGTTTGTCTAGGGTTCATTCAATCTCAGCTATAGTATGTAAAAATGGTAACTTCTTAAGTTTATAGGGCTTAGATTTATTACTTGATTGAGTAATTATTTGATGTGAAGGCAGAGGATCTTGATAGCCTAATCCCTTAGTTTCTTCAGATGGTATTGTTTCTAAGAGAGAATGGACTCCGTGCTATTTGTGAATGTTGTATCCTTGCTTTTTCAAAATTCTAAAGCCTTGGCCATAAGTTTGTTCCAAATTAATAGGTGCATTGATAACTTTGTCCATGTAGGATAAGAGAGTGTCATATGGCATAGATTCCTTTTGTTTATTATCAATGTGTGCTTTCATGCTCTTCGATTGAGTTACACCTTGTGGTTCAATTTTAGGATGTAAAAGATTAAACATGTCAAGTGGTGGAATTATGGGAGGTATTGGTTGTTGATAGGGGTTGTTAGGCCATTGAATTTAGAGGTAAAAGGCTGCATTTTTGTCAAGGTTATGCAAGGATATTTGTATGAATTCATGCATGCTATCTTCATCTTCACCCAAGATATCTATTTCACGAGGACATTCATTGGGAGGTGAAGGATCATGAATAGTGTCAATTGCATTAGGATCATCATCAAATACACATCTCGAGTCATCAACCAAAGATTTCAAGGACATCGGCAGTTTACCAAAACAAATATCCATGATGAAATTTTATCAATTCTATGCAAGACGCAAGTATGCAAGAATGTAAAAGATGGCTGAAATTTTTTTAATACGACTTTCAGATCTGAAATGTGATAATTGAGTGATTTAAGATAATGAATTATTAATAAAAATTTTGATTTTAAACAATGTACTTTCTTTTTCCAAATGAACTAGATGTAAAAATGCTTCAAAATATACAATTTTTGAAATAGAAATAGAGATCTGCAAGTACAAGGAATATGGGGAAACAAAAATAGAAATGTGTGCAAAATTTTGCAGAAGCACCTGTACAAGGACAAGGTTTCCCAGGGGAAAACGAGTCTTTGTATAGGGGTTTTAAAAATTAAAATCTGAGTGTTTGAGTTAATGTTTATGACTACTATTTCAGGTTGCAAAGTGGTTTTATAGTGACTATTTTTTCCAAATTTTTCTGATGAAGTACAAGTGCAACTATATGATAATGTGTAGACAAATTGACAATTTTGAGTGCAATTTTGAATGAAATTTTAATCTAAATGACTGAAACATGCACTAATGTAGACTATAATGCAAAATGTATGCTATATTTATTTTTATTTTTATGAGCTTTTTAATGATGCAAACATGTAAGATCTAACCATAAATGAAGAATGCAAAACACAATTATGCAAAATCTAGATCTAGGGTTTGAAAGACTTCCAAATTAGAAAGCAATGATGTAATAATTTCGGGTTCACCAAAATGAAATGGAAGGAAAAAAGAGAGGGAGAAAACCCTAATTTCCTTATGGTGTAAAGGAGAATTTATGATTTAAAGTCCCTCTTTCCAAGCATTTCATTAAGAATGCAAACCAACAAGGCCAAGAGATTGAATTTCAACCTCAAAGGTGAGTAATTCAAGCTTAGGTTGGTGATTCTTTAATGATAGAAAATGATTAGTAATGATTTCAAACAATGTAACTAAATGAGCTATATGACCTAAGATGCAAATTATAGATTCCCAAATGTGTACAGACTGTAACAACACCTTGTAGGTAGATTTGAGAAGGGTCTGATAGCATGTACCTATCACCAAAATTTGATTCTAGGTAGTGTAGAAGGACTGGTTCTCCCCTGGGAAAATGGGTTCTTTCTAGTGCTTCTGAAAACACTTTACAATCCTTTGGTGTCAGATCTGAGATGTTATTTTTTGCTTGCAAACTTGTTGGAATGACGGAAATAAATTTTGTGACTTAGTTTTTGTGGCTTGGCAAGAATGAAGACAACAAATGCAATATTGCAAAATTTCTCTTCAATATCTCTTCAATTCTTCAACTTGTAATTTGCACATACACTAATAGGGAAAAATATATATTTTTATTTGTTTGGGGGTTTACCTTGGTCAAATCCTAGTTTGGTAATTAAACCTTGATAAATAGATAATAAAAGGGAAGGAAATGATGAATGAACACTTGTTACAACTCACCACCCTTCAATGGCTTCCTTGAAGGACTGAAGTCATGCACATCTCTTCAAAGGAATTAGATCTTGCTTACTTGATTTGCTTGAATTCTTGATTGCTTGGATGCTTGAGGATCTACAATGTATGTTAGCCTTCACATGACAACATGAACACACATAAAATTGGACATGATTTTAGGATCTTGATTTTTGTTGATAATATAACGTGCCCATTGTTCTACACTGTAACTATATATGTTTTACCCACAAGTGAATAGTTTATGCATCTAACCTTTAAGAGCAATAATTTTTTTTATTTTCCTTTGAATAATAAATACACATTTGAAACATAATTCACACATTACCATTGCATATAAAAGAATTCCTTTCATTGATTCAAATAATAATGATACATAATTTCTATATGACATTTTATATAAATACAACTTCAGTAGAGATGGATACAAATTGCAAACATAGCTTAAACAAGCTTACAAAATATATAAAGTACAATGGTCCAAGAATTCCCGCTCAAATATTAGCCACCAAATGATGAGGAGAAGCATCACTCAAGTGCTCTTCCGCCAACCACGGACTTACTATGGTCCCCCGCACATCTACCTAATTGGTGAGGTGGCCCTACCCTTCGATGAAGAGATTGGTTTGGTAACCTCATAACAATAGCCTATTCTAAGCTTGGTGTTGTGTCCTATAAATTTCTAGATTGACATATAGTGGTTACAACTTACATATCCCATGCCTAGTACGTAATCCCAAATCACAGTGAAATTGGTAGTGCAAAGAGTGGCTACTTACACTACTTTCGCCAATGTTTCCATTACCCTTAACTTAGAGTAGACATCACATGTTTACCCACCTTAATAGCTCAATTTGGTTTAACATGACCATTATACTCTATAGCTAGGTTACCCCCTTTCCCATGGATTAGACAAATCCCAAGAATAACCCACATAATATCACATAACAATATAACTTTACTACCAAAGGGATTATAGCAACTTCTTGCACAATGCTACATACATGTAGAATAGACATCCTACATATAAGGAAGATAACTACACATAATATAAATCCGTTTCACTCAAATAAACTCTCATATATAGGGAACATAAAGAAATAACCAATAAGATAGGTTCTACAACATATTACATAACCATGAAACAACCAATCTCAAACAAACACCATAAAATATTCAAAAACACTCTTTTCCCAACATAGTAAATAAACTAATTTATCCTTTCCAACATAAAGACAAGGGTATAGAAACTAGTGTGCCTGTATAAAACTCCAATTGATTAAACTTCTTCCTAGTATGAATCCTCAAGATTGATTGATTCTTCCTCCAAGATCCACTTGACTACCCTCTTCTAACTTCTCTCTAAATCTCACAATAAACACAAATACGATAAACCAATATAACTCTCAACTCACAAGCTCTCACTTACAATAAAATAACATCAAGATAATAAGAATGACAAGTGTAGAAATTGGTAGAATGGGCACTTCTATTTATACTAATTTGTGAGCAACCGAAGGCTACAAACAAGTAAGTATTTATGCCAGCTTTCTTCCTTGTGCAATGACTCACTCATAGGTTTGTAACACATGACATTCCTTATGGCTGAGTTAGCTTGATATTTGGGACAAAAAACTCAAAACAAGTTTCCTAATTCGAATTCCATTGCAAAATGTTGCCAAGTTTGCACTTGGTTGAATCAAGACACTTATTTACTGGCTTATATGAATTCAAAGAATTCTTTTACATTCCAACTTCTACCAAATATGGAGCCACCTCTTATTCCTTGGTGCCACCTTCACATGCGCGACTTGTTGACATATTCTCATGTTTCAAACAACATTTACTTCCCTACTAAAATGTTTTACATAGCTGCAAGCATTCCTATGTGCTATGCTTAATGTTTGACTTGGTCATAATTACTTTATGCACTAGACTTAATACCACTTAAAGCTGCGCTTTAAGCTTCATGTGCCCCATGATATAATATATGCCTTGCTGTATATTATTAACAATAATAATCAACACTATCTTATGTGCTTGAGGTTTATATTAATAACTTTATTCCACATATATTATATATATATATACACACATACTTATCTTTCATAATATATATATATACATATATGTATATATCAATATATATTTATTTATTTCATAAGGTTTACCAAATACATTAATAAACATATTTATATAATATATAAATATAAAGAATAATATTACACATATACATATATGTTACTATAATATTACATATATATATAGCACATATACATATATACGTAATTCCATTTCAATATCTTTTTAAAATATTTAAACATACAATTCCATTGATCGGCATATATACATGGGATGCATATGTAGATTTAGTCCACTTGATATTCCCATGCATATGGGTGATCAATTCATGTGCATGTGTAGGCATGTCTACCTACGTATACTCATGTACACATTCACTCACATGTATGAGTCTATCATAGACATGTACACATATACATATATATATATCTCATGCATATATCTCATCGATATCATAATAAGGATACAAGGAAATATTGACACATGACATCAAGACTTAATCACAATTCTCAATCACAAAATTCACAACAAAGATTACTTACCTTTTCCCAAAATTGACTTGAATCTCTATGAACAACTAGGATGTGAGTGTGTGAATGCTTAGTTGGGCTCGTTAAGGGTTACCATACCAAGTTCTTCTCCTGAGATATACTTCTCCTCTCTTTTGGAGGATCAAACCTATTCCTGCACTCAACTTGGCACATCATAATCATAGTTAGTTGAACACAACATAATCATATGCATCATACATTTCATAGTTAGAAACATTATAAAATATCAAATTGCATCAATCATTCATTCTTCATATTTTCATTCAAGATTCATAAAACATATTCATATAAAGATTCATAAAACACATTCATTTGTTCAAGAAATTTAACCAAACAAGGTAATAGTAAATAGGCAATATCGCTCAAGGTGTAACATATTCCTTCTGTAGACACCTAAATTTGGACACTTGATTTATCCAAATTTATCCCCTTTCGTCTAAGCATCCCCTTATTTGCATTAATTAAGTAATATCGCTATTATTTAATTAATATCCTTAATTCTGTCAAATCCCTAAGGTATTTAATTAATAAATAAATACCTTATCTCTTTCATCCTCATTTTTATCAAATGAATTAAATAAATATCACATTTATTTAATTCCTCATATGTCACATCCTCCATCATTTTTATCTAATCCTAATCCATCTTCTAATCTCATCATTAGGGATGTGCACATGCCTAATCCTTGATTAAGATGTGTCACATTCTCCAACTTTTGCAAGTTGGCCTCTAATCTCTCTTAGCCACCTAACTCTCCTTTAATCCTTCATTAACTAGCCTAATCAACCTCTCAAGGAATTTTTAATTCCTTTTATCCCTCCAAGGAATATTAAATTCCTTTTTCTCTTCCCAATGTAATCTTTGACTTGTCACATCAAGTTACATGTGAAATCTATCCTTCTTCTAATCTTCATTAATTAGTCTAATCAAGTACTTGCACAACCTTAATCACTTAATTGAATCAACCCTATTAAATATTTTCTCCTTTTGGAGAAGGCACTCCATTCCCTATGTGAATTTTTAATTCACATTTAATCCCCCAATGCATTTAAAGGAATTTTAAATTCCTTCTCTCATCCCCATGAGGATATTTGAGAAATTTTTAATTCCTCACATGTCCTCTCACCCACATGGGGACAAGGACCTCCTTTATGAGGAGATCTTGTCCCAATCCCAAGGTACTATGTACTCCCTCCATGTCATGTACTCTCTTTCCACCTCATGTACACATCATCTTTTTTAAGCCATATCACATGCCACATGTCAAGATGTGAGGGCTTGTGAGTTCTCAACTCACCTTAGCCCTACATCTTGATCTTGGTGGCTCAATCTTGACCGTCCATTTCCCTAGAGAATTCCAAAATATCTATAAATACCCCCTTTTTTCTCTCATTTTGAGAGGGAGATCATTGATAGTAGCCAAACTCTTGCAAATTTTTTCCTTGAGCCATACTTAGCCATTTTTCATACTTGCATCCACTTTCACCCATTTTCCATCCACCTTATAACTTGCATCTCTTGCCATCCAAGGAGCACACAACACCAAAGATCGAAGGGCCAACCAAAGGATCGATTCGAGACAAGGTAAAAGGTTTCATTTTATTGTCTTTATTTTGTGTTGAATCCAACTAGGCTAATCCTGAGGTGTAGAGTGTTTTTAGTGTTATTTGCTCTCTTTTGTTTGCTGTTAATTTCCTAACACTGAAATTCACCCTATCACACCCCCCTTGTGAATAATCGGACCCCAAATGATTTACTTAGTATTGACATGGACATAACATAAAACATAAAACATAAATCATCAAACACAAATCATCCATAAAGCATCACATAACAAAGCATCGTAGTCTTGAAAATCTTGCAAGACTTGCAAAAACTTCTGCTTCATCTCAACGTAATCTTCCCAAGTGGAAAAATCTTTTGCATACTAATCCCATTGGACTTTTCACTACAGAACCTCTTTATTACATAAGTGGATCTTAAATGTTCTGAGCACCTTGAGAGGCAAGATTATTATCACCCCTAGATCCTGCACATTTAAAGCATTCCAATCAATAGCATGGTTATCACCTGGGGTATACTTCTTAAGATATGACACATGAAAAACATCATGCATCCTAGCAAGAGCTGGTGGCAAAGAAATATTGTATGCTACAGGGTTGATATCCTCAAGAACCTCAAAGGATCTATGTAACGTAGGGTTAGTTTGGATGACTTTCCAAATTTTATAGAACCCTTATGAGGCTTGACCCTTAACAAAACCTTTTCTCCTACCGACAAACTTTTGGGTACCCACTTGGTATCAACATAACTTTTTTTCCTATCAGTAGCTTCTACTAACCTTTGCTTGATAATTCCAACTTGCTCCTCCATTTTGGATAACATCTCTTATCCTATCTTCTAGCTCATCCAAGCTTATAGGAGTTTTACACTTGCCATATAATGCTTTGAATGGAGCCATCTTGATCATAGAATGATAAGAGCTATTATATGAAAACTCAACCAATGGTAGGTATTCTTCCCATTTTGTATTGTTGATCCATGCAATACATTCTTAGTAGGTCTTCTAACACTTGGTTCACCCTTTCAATTTGTCCATCCATTTTTGGAAGATATGCAAAATTTATATTCAATTTCGTTTCAAGTGTAGAAAATAGGGTTTGCCAAAATCTAGATGTCACACAAGCATCCCTATCTGATACAATCTTCTTGGGAATCCCATGCAATCTAAATATCTATTGAATAAACTTTCAAGCTATTATTGGAGCTCTGTTGGTCAGATTTCCTACTATAAAGTGAGCTACCTTAGTGAGCTTGTCCACCACTACCAGAATGAAATTGTGCTTATTTCTTGACATAGGTAGTCCTTGCACAAAATCCATGCTAATGAATTGCCACTTACTTTCTAAAACTTCATGTGGATACAAAACACCTATAGGGTGATGATGCTCTACCTTCACTCTTTGGCATTCTAAGCAACTTGCTACAAACCTTAGAACATCCCCTTTCATACCCTTCCAGAAATATAATGGCTTTACATCAACCAACATTTTGGTGACACTACGCTGTCCTAAATATGGTGCATTGTGAACTTCTTTCCATACCAAGTTCCTCAATTCTCCAGAATTAGGTACATAAATTCTCCCTTGAAATCTTAATAATCCATTTGTCTCAAGGTAATACCCTTCATAGCTTCGATCTTGCAAATCGTCCGAGAGTGCTTGCTTGAATCATTCATAGAACTCATCACCCTTGGATTCTTGCAACACTTGACTTAACGTCAGTTTGGATTGATACCATAGAGGAGATATGCTTCCTACTGTGAACCAATGATCTTGACCTACTCTAAGTGATGCAAAACAACATGCAAAATGAAGGAAAAGAACACTAACACCTCACGATTAGCCTAGTTGAACCCAAAAACAAAGAAAGATAACAAAAAATAGATTTTACCTTGTTAGAGTTGATCCTTTGGTTGGCCCTAGATTGTTGATTGTGTATGCTCCCTTTGATGGAAAGATGATAAATTCGATTCAAAATGTTGAGGGTTTGATAAGGAATGCAATGAGCAAAGTGGGTAGTTTAGAAGATGAATATAATGGATAGGATGAAAGCTTCAATGTGCAACAATGGTGGATGAAGGTTATGCAAGTGTGAGAGCTTGGTTGAATGCTTGAGCTTGAATATTGTGAATGGATGTTCCTTAGAATGAAAGAAAAATCTATCATTTTATGGAAATAAACCCTAGGGAAATGGACAATTGAGATCTTTCCACCATGGGCAAGATGGATAAGGACACATGAGGTGGAGGATGACATGTGATGGGAAGGTACTTGTAAGTACTTTGGAATAAGAATGATGTGACCTCTCAATGATCACATGGGGAAGATGAGAATATTGGATGAATAAAAAGTGAATTTAAAATTCACATGATTGAGAAATTTTGTGGATAAGACAAGGTTCCCAAAAAGAGAGGTGATAAGTAACTTGGATAAGACAAGGTACTTAAAAAAGGTAAGTCCTTACTCACATGTGACTGATGTGACAAGTTAAAGGTTCTAGAAGACCTTGGCACATGTGATTGATGTGACAAGTCAAAGGTTCTAGTACTTTGCATGGGAATAAGGAGAGTCTTGGAAAGATAAAAAATAACTAAAAATTCCTTGGGGGAAGAGAGGGGTCTTGGATGAATAAATTTGAATTAAAAATTCACATGGGGAAGAGAAAAATGAATTAAAAATTCCTTGGGGGATGGGAAGAGTTGACCAAGATATTGATTAGGCTTAACTGATTAGTAATTAGAAGATAATTAGTGGTTAAGGAAGATTAAAAGCCAACTTGCAAAAGTTGGAGGATATGACACATCCTAATCGAGGATTAGGTATGTGCACATCCCTAATGAAAAGATTAGGAGATTGATTAAAATTAAGAAAATGATGTGACATGTGAGGAATTAAATAAATGCCATATTTATTTAATTCATTTGATGAAAATGAGAGTAAAGGAGGGTGAGGTATTTAATTATTAACTAAATACCTTAGGGATTTAGAGGAATTTAAGGATATTAACTAGATAATAGCAATATTACCTAATTAACGCAAATAAGAGGGTGTTTAGACGAAAAGGGACAAATTTGGACAAATGTAAGTGTCCAAATTTAGGTGTCTATATTTTTCACCTCTTTGAGATGATGTTACGAAGTAACATCATTTCAAAGAATATTAAAAGATAGCACCAAAAAGAAGATGGTTAGATTGGAAAAGATGCCCCAGTCATTCAAAGGAGTGACTAGGAAGAAAGATGATGGGAGTGACGATGAAGGTTAGGGATTGAGGATGCCCCCTAGAGAGGACATGCGGGTTCAAAAGAACACGAGTGTGCTCTCAAAATGGATGAGGTGATGAAAGGGTATATGAGGAAGATGATGCAAAGTGATGGATAAGAGAGGATGATAAACTATGGGAGATGGATGAAGTACAAATGGATTGAAGGACAAATGTGATGTTGCCCTAGTCAAGATACAAGCCAAAATGAGTTGATGATGGATGGAGTGTTGTCCTGGAGGGAATGATATATCCCAAGACAACACAAAAGGATAGGGAAGGATACATCCCGATGATGATGATGAAAGTGTTGTTGATGAGGGAAGGACTCATCCCAAAACAACACGAGGATAGGGAAGGATACATCCCAATAAAAAAGGGTTGTTGATGAGGGAAGGATACATCCCGAAACAACACCAAAGGATAGGGAAGGAGACATACTGATGATGAGGATGATTGGATCGAGGCTTGTAACAAGGCTGGGAACAAGACCAAGGATGCAATTATATGATTTGTGCGATATTCAATTGATAAGGATTGGATTGAGATGTGAGATGGATGAAAGGAAAAAAAATGATGGGGGACAAGATGCTTAGAATAACCAATCTATATTATTCTAAGAAGATTGAAGGGATGATGAGAAGAGACTGGATGGATAGGGGAGGGAGATTGATGAAGGATGAATGGATGGGGGGGGAATGAAATGCAATTTTCCATTTTCAGAGCATTGATTTTTGCTATAGCATAAGATACCAATTGCCAGGGTATATGGAACCAAGGAGGATTAGTGTCTAATGCATGAAATAAACACAACAAACAAGAAGGCTATCCCAACACCCCAAAGTCATGATGACTTTGGTTGGGCTAGGTATTGGAATAACCACAAGCACAAAAGGATGCCCCAGTGTAACACAAGACCATAGGGATCTTGGTGGGTACTACACGAGACAACCAAGAAGACAACAACAAAGAAAAGATCAAGATACACCCCTATGTTTACTAGTCAAATCACACCATAATATGATGGATCAAGGTGACCAAGAAAAGTGATGATAGGGAGCTCAAATGATAAACAAAATCCAAAAACACCAAAAGATCACAATCGATTTCAAATTTTCTTTGCCATAGGATCAAGGGGATGGATGGGATTGATGAGGTCTGTTAGGAAGGATGCATCCTGTTGACACCGATGATGGATACTAAACTAAAAGATTGATAGGACGCGGGATACTTGGAACCAATTGGATCTGCTGATACTAGTGGATCTCATTTGTTAAGAACCAACTAGATAAGGGCATAGCTTGATGACACGACACAAGGTAGACAAGACACAAGACTGACACATCCTAAAGACTTAGGGGCTTGGGGGCCGATCAAAGATTAGCCTTGTCTATGTGAAAGCGCAAGCCCTCATAGTTCGATAAAAGGCCATGGATAAAATTGGGAAGAGGGCAATGGAGACCTTAATGATGGATGACAAAGACTAGACATACAAAAGCCCCGAGGGTGGATCAAATGATTGTCCTTGCCTACGTGAAAGCGCAGGGGCAATGTAGTTCGACAAAGACCAAAGAAAAACAATGGATAAAGGATTATGATAAGATAACCCTAATAAGGGGATAAAATGATGGGATCGAGATGATGAGATAGGAGAGACCTATTGGATTGGATAGGATGGTGACGATCAAAGCTCAGGGATGGGATAGTTATCCAAATCATCACAAGATGAATCAGGATGATGATACGATGGATAGATGAATGATGAGAAAGGATAGGAGATTGAAAAGATGCACAAAAGAAGCGAGAGTGACAACGATGAGATAGATGGCATTGGATTGCGTGGGGAGTACCCTATAGCTAGATACCAATGACAAGGAATTAGGAGATGGGATGAGGATAGAGATAAATGGATAGGGAGATAAGGAGGGGGGATGTAAGGGATTGTTTGGATAGATAGGAAGATAAGGATGGGGAGATGGAAGGGATGCTATGATGGATGGATAAGAAGATAAGGATAGAGAGATGGAAAAGGATGATAAAACCAATGAATGATGTCTCCAAGGACTATGTCACAAAGAAGGAGATGTACCACTCTAGATATGTCATGTATGATGAGGCATGAGGGATGGAAGATGGACAGATGGGAAAATAAGGGAGTGATATGGATATGGATAGGATGCATGGATAAGGAAGGGAGATTAATGGTAGCATGATGGGTGGACAAGGTAGAAAAGTGTGAATAAGGATTAGGATAGTGTGTGGATGAGGGGAATGTATGCCAAGAGGTGTCCAAAGCATGTTTATATGTTTGCCCCTATCGATATCAAGATCATAAGGAGGATGGAGGGATTGGGATAAATGGGATATGGCAGATAAGATGTGGATGGTAGAGGGGATGGAGGAGATGGTTGAAGGGGATGTAGTTCCCCCAAGTGCGAAGGCAATCAGATGGGGGATGTACGCATGACACCTATTTTCAAGGTTTTCATCATGGTACTTATAAAGGCACTTGTTTGCCAAGTTTTCACCATTGGACGAATTATTTCTCTTTACTTTTTTCTCATTTTTTTTTTTTTTTGACTTTTGGATAAACTATGGATGGAGATGGATAAGGATAGGGATGTGGAAAGTGGATTTGGAAGACATGTGATAAGGAGGTGGATGGAGGACTCAAGCATTGAATTCCATATGAGGTACTAAGAGCCCATGTTTGAAATGACTATTGGATGTTGATACAAACTTATTAGGATAAATGGATTATGCAAGAGGATGGATTAAAGGGGTTGGATGAGGGAGATATGTGGGATAATGGATGGGATGCTGGAAAGTATATGGATGGAATGATGGGGTGGATGTGCGATGGGGAGAAGTGTTCAAGACCAAAATTGGCACATATGGTGGTGGATGTGAAAGGATAGGAGGATTAACAAATGGAGAATGTGGGGATAATGGAGGAGATGGGATAGTGGATTTTGGGACATAAGGACACAAAACAGATTTAGGAGATGGAGGATGTGTATGATTGGCTTTCGAATTAAAAACTTTGGATGTTGTTATAGATTTTTTATTTGAAGGCATTGCATCTTTTTTCTTTGGGATCCACATGGTTTTGATTTTTGTTTTGGTGGGCCTTTGTGGCCTATGGATTTGATTTGGATTTTGGATTTGATTTTGTATTTGAATTTTATTTTTGTCAACATGTCTTTTAGAGGGGACATGAGGAGCTTTTGATTCATGTGGATGTTTAGATTCATGCATTTTTATTTTAGCATCCAAAGTGATTTTAGTAGCAATGGGATGGGTGTGATGAGATGGATGGTATGGAGTGATGTAGATGGGATTTTGGGGATGATATGTGGATGGAGGATGTGCGGGTGTGTGCCTTTGTTGATCCTGATTAGGGAACATGGGTTGATGATGGGTGAAATGGATGGGTGATGGAAGGGTGAAAGGATGAATAGGACGAGATGGAGGAGGTGATTTTGGGATATAAGGGCCCAAAATAGACTTAGTGGATGGAGGATGTGTGATGGTGGGTGGAGGGACATAAGGACCCAAAATGGATGGAGTAGATGAAGGATGGGAGATGGTAGTGGAGGGATGTAAGGACCCAAAATGGATGGAGCAGATGAGGGGGGAATGTGGATGGTTGTTTTGAAGCAATATGATGGAGGAGGAGGGATGGAAACAAATGATCTGGTGGAGCAATGGGAAGATCTTATATTTCTTTTGGAAGAGGTTCGTTGAGGACATATAGAGGTTGTATCGACATCTTTAGATTGTGAGTCTTGAGAGATATGTCTAAGACCTTGCATACAGATTTGTTCTTTGACCTAGATGGGCTCTAAAATACCTTGCTCATGAAGGCCTAAACCTTTTCCTTGATAGTTCATGTTCTTGAGCATGCGGTCCATGATAGGATTTTTTTTATTTTGGAAGAATGATGCGAGTCCATTATTAGGTAGAGGATGATGGGTGGTATATATGCTTTGTTTTTCTTCTCTCAAGTAAGGAGACCACCATGGAAGAATGCGAAAGCACCGGTGGGATATAAAAGCTGGGTGAGGGGATAGTAGGTTTAGGGGCTGACAAATGGAGGATCATGATGGAGATGATGGATAAATAACATCTGGATGGGTGGAGGGATTAGGTGGATATGGATAGATCTGGATGGAATGGATCGTGGATGGAGATGGGAGGAGGGTGGATGGAGGGGGACGGAGGTTGGTGGAATGGAGGGAGGGAATGGATCTTGGTGGACGATGTGGAGAAGGTGGATGGTGGTGGATCGGGAATATGTGGATGTTGGAGCCTCTCGAGGACTCTTCAAGATGGAAGGATGGGATTCAAAAGCATCATGGGAATGGATTTCATGGATACTAGGGAGTGGGAGAAGGGATTGGATTTGGTGTGTGTCAATGGGATGGCTTGGGTGGCTTCTAGGTAGAGGAAGGTGTTCTCAATGGGATTCAAGTGGGTTTGATGGATTTGGCCAGTTTGGAGTGGTGCTAGGGGTGGTAAATATCAATGAGGTGTGGTAGAAGGAATTATGGATGGATGGGAGCATGGAAACGGAAGGAATAAAATGGAGGGAGGGATAATCTTTGTCATAAGTCCTTGGAGAAATTTTGGAGTGAGAAACTTGCATACTCTAGGCTTGGTTGGGGTGATAGGAATAGATGAAGGATTAGGGATTGGTGAAGGATTGGGATTATGGATTGGTGTATTAGGATTAGATGGGGGAATGGGATTGGATGTAGCACTAGGAGTAGATGGAGGGTTAAGGTAGAGATATTGGAATGGTGAATTAGGATATGGGGACATGGATGGTGGATTAAGACAAGAGGATACGACTGGTGGATTGTAATAAGGGTATGGGGATGGAGGATTAGGCTGGGAAGATTGAGATGGCAGATTGAGATAGGGAGACGTGGATGACAAATTAGGATAAGAAGATGTGGATGTTGGATTAGGATAGGTTGATGGGGGTGTAGGATTAAGATAAAAAGGTGTGGATGTTGGATTAGGATGGACATATTGGTAAGGAGGATTAGGATAGGGGGACACAGATGGGGGATTCTAATAGGAGTATTGGGATGGAAGATTAGGATAAGAAGATGCAGGTGTCGGATAAGAGGATGATGTAGATGAAGGACATGAAGAATATGAGGATGGGGAAGATATTGAAGATCCCTTGTCAAAGGTGGCATAAGGAGCATGATTAGGCATGGATGAAGACATGATAGGATAGCTTGAAGGGGTGATTGGATTGTGGAAAGTGGGTGGAGAAAGCTTACTAGCAATGATAGCATCAAGGGGCTCTATGTCATATACCTCTTGATCGACAAGAATTTTGTTATTGTCGTCGACATAATTAGGGTTTCCCTTAACTACTATTGATGGAGGATAAGGATTCATGATGATGAAAGGATAAATAGGGTGGATCAAAGATTTTGGATGGATACAAACTAAACCTCAAATTGGGATTTAGGTCAAGATTAGATCGGGATC
>VDFB02348871.1:0-27678 GCA_007258455.2 Sequoia sempervirens | reverse complement strand
TGTCATTTTGTGCTACCTTACCTATTTAGAGTGAAACCCTAACATTGTGGGTTTAAAATGATTGCAGGTTAGCCTTAGAGCATTGGAACTAAGGGAGAGACATCCTCGACACTTGTTTGATCCTATTGCCTATTTTGGTGTGTTGGAGCGATATTTTCTTGATGTTGTTGGACTATATTATATTTGCTATATGCCTCCTATCATGACTCATACTGGGATGATGACTGCACTTGTGGAACAATGGCATTTAGAGACATCTTTGTTTCACTTACTTACAAGAGAGGAAACTGTTACTCTTGAGCATGTTTGGAGGATACTTCACCTTCCTATTCATGGGGAGCTAGTTACATATCATATTCGACATGGTACCCATGCCATGCAGTGAGTGCTAGATGCTAGACACTTGGAGGTACATCATTCAGAGATCGATCTGTCTAAGTTTTCTAATAGTGTTGATCTTGTTTTGCTGGTATTATGTAGTTTGATTTCAAGACTAGTTGTTCCTAATAGACGAGGTCAAAAATTTCCTATGGGTTGGGGTGTATGTATCGAGAGTATGCTTGAGCATGAGACCAGGCATGCTTGGGGTGCATGTCTTATCACGCACCTGTACAAAGATATGCACGAGGTTGTGTATCAGGGTAGGAAATATATTTAGGAAGGTGCTTCGCTCTTGCATGTTTGGGCATGGGAGCATATTGCAGTTACTCAATTGGAAGAGATACATGATTGTTATCTTGATGATCTGTACTCTTACCTCTATGGGAATTTCATGCATTATACCTTGCTTGGGGATCTTCCTTATTGGATCCAAGTCTTCAATAATATGCCCAGTTTTTTGTGGAGACCTTATATGGGTTTCGAGGCTTGGCCAAAGGATTCATATCATCTTGTTTACTATCAATAGACCCATTGATTGATTGGTCATTCTCATTCTTTGCTAGAGAATTACTTACCAGACCGATTATGTTGCCAATTTAGTGAGAGATAGGGTCAAGTTCCTGATACTAATGAGGCTCATTTTGGTTGGACCACTTGGGAGGCTTGCGTATGGGGTCTCGAGACATATATAGATATTTCTATTGCTGAGTTCAGAGCACTTTCCCTAGTTGGTTGGGGTTTTCCATTTGGTGTAGCAAATCCAAGTACTTCTCTTGATTATGATGAGTGGTGGGCATGACATAGGCCGTTGAGACTCACTGATCTCGGGGTGATATCGCTTTAGGAATATAAGGTGTTATAGGTCATCATGGGGAGTGATAGTGTATTGAGGTCATCATAGAGTAGTTAGATATATCCTGACATGATGGGCCATAGGGTGGTCAGGAGGAGCATCCACCTCAGGCACAGGGTCATAGACAGGTTCTGGGTCCTCTACTGACCAAGGATGGGGATATACCATTAGCTCAAATGACTGCTGCCAAAGATTTAGAGATAGCAAGCCAACAGGCTACAAAGGCTCAAATAGACATTTTGAGGGCTGAGTGAGATAGCAAGAGTGTTCAAAAACATGCTACAAAGGCTCTAGTATAGTTGCTTATTGTAGAGAGAGATACTCTCAGGGTAGAGCATGATCATTATTTATAGATGTCCACCTACTATCATACCCTATATGATGCAATGTTCCTAGGGCTACTTGGCATCAATGATTCAAAGAGGCTAGTGTTGTGAGCGATGGTGGTGATGGTGCAATTGGTGGTGGAGGTATCAATGTAGGTGATCAATATGTGAGACAACCAAATAATTTGGTGGTCTATAGATTTTTTTCCTTCCTATTAGGGTCTTACTCTTTTTTACTTGATCTTCATGCTATTTATTGCTCATAGGCCTATTGCAGACATGTGTTTTGTATGTATATATATATATATCCATCAGCCTAGTCAAGGCCTTGTATAGATATTATGATTTTGTATTTTCCTATCACCCTTATCTCGCTAATGATGTACTGCCTTTTTCGATGATGCTATATATGAGATATTCCTTCTTTGATTCATCCTCATTTTATGCCTATGTGATGACAATATATAATTGCGTATGTTATGTGAATGAATGTATGATATCATTTTGTGATCCATGATGTTCATATGGTGTTGGTATATGAATGAATTCCCCATACATGATGTGTATTGATGAAATTATGGATGCAAGATGGTACTAATGATATTGTTATGCAGGGTTTACTTAGAAGAAATGTTGATGATGGATAGAGAAATGATACTAATTAGAAGATATATTGAAAATGTGATGTTAATTAGAAGAAATATGTGATGGAAATATGATGTTTGTTAGTAGTCGATGAGTTTCTTTTTCTTTGCTTTAGAGACTTTGTAGTTTGAACAATCCTTTTTGATATAGCAAATACATACAATGCACTAGGGTATTAATGACCAAGGTGAGTTTGTATCTATTACATGGACTTTGACTCTACAAACAAGGAGTATTATTTGCTCATTCTAGACATATGGAAACCCTATTAGAGTGTATTGGTGAGAAGCTTTAAAATATTCCAGACCAGTAACACAAGAGTTATTAAGAAACTAACATGTCACTATTACACAAAATGCTCCAAAACGACTTCCGCACATAAAACAAAGCAAGTATTCACCATGGTAGTATAACAAAAATATCCATAAACAACAAATTGAAATGACACTCAATTTCCCCCATTCCTTCTTCTCTAAATCCTTATGGACATCTTTGAGAGATCCTCAGAATGAGTCAAAATAAAATAAACCATAAAAAAGATAAAACAATGTTGCCATATCACTTGCCATATTTGTTTGAGGTTTCAGGACTATTATCTGTTGTTGATCATGTCTATTGTAGGAAAAAATCCATTAAGGAATATCTCAGGATGTTGTTGGTGAATTGTCAAAAAGATATGTAGTTGATACTTGGCTTTGTTTTAGTCTATTTTGTGATCCAATTCTTTGCGATTGTTTGCTTGAAGGTTCCAACTATTGATGTTTGCTTTGTTTTGTTTGTTTTGTCAAAGGATGAATGTGATTATTTTTTTATTATGGGTGATGTTTTATTGTGGATTGTGATGATGGGATAGATATTTTTTATTTTTCTAAGTTTTATGATGTTGTTTTTGTTGTTTTGAGGGGACTAACCTAGGTCCTTGTGGACTCATCAAAGATAAAACTTGCCTATGTTGTACACATAGAGGCTCGTAGTTCGCTTGGTTTGACCTTTCTATTTTGTGGATGTTTTTGGATTTTGTATTTTTTGACTAAGTTCAAATAAAGCATGTTAGAAACCTAAGGGGACTAACCTAGGGTCTCAGGGGCTAAGATGCCTTGCCTACATTGTACACACAGAGACCACATAGTTCGACCATTTGACTCTATGGACACTAAAAAAATTCCTAATTGATGTCGTACACTTAAATCAGATTTACTAACATCATTTCCTCCCTAATCCATCCTCTTTTCGCTTAATTAATTTAATTAGCCTAGCTAATTAATTAATTTCATCATTTTCATTTATTTAGCCTAATTAATTAAACTAGGTTGATTCATCTCCTTTTTCACTAACACTTCATCTCATTAAATTAAATAAATCAAAATATTTAATTTAATCTCCTAAGTAATCTTATTTAATTAAATAACCCTATGTTATTTAATTAAACATCATTTAATCCCCCTCCCCTATTTATTAAATCATCTAATTTAATAAATGTCTCTTAATTCTTCTAATTCCCTAATTGCATAAATTAAACCTTGTTTAATTAGCAATTAAACTAATTTCCCTCTAATCAAAGGGAATATTCCCATGGAATATTCTTTATCCTTTTTGCACAATGAAAACATTGTTTTAATTTGTAAAATACCTTTTTCCCCACCCTAAAGGAATATTCTCTCTCCTCCAATCAACTCACTTAGCTTGAAATGCAAGTTAACCTTTAACCTCTTAAGCAACTTACCTTTGACCTATGTGTGCAGGTCAAAAGTATGTTTGCTTGAGGAAAGTGTGAACCTTTCATTAACTTTCATCTTGCATTCTCATCCATTGATGAAAATCCATGATCCATGCCTCTCATTTCCTTCATCTTGAACCATTGATTAAGCTTTTTGGTCTCAACCACCCATTCCTCATTTTCTCTCCTATAAATAGATCACTATTTGGAGACAAATGAATCTATCTTTTATTGCAAACTTATTGTAGTGCCCTCCGTTGTGACCTTCCAGATTTTGTAAGTGTTTAATTGAGTTATTATTGTTTTGTGTGTGATTAATGTTAACATAATATTTGATGGAATTTGTACTCAATTAATTAAAATAGCATTGAATAAATAAAACTAGAAATTAAGATGAAAATTAAATAAATTAGTTTTATAAAATAATAAGTAAAGAGTTATTAATAAATAAATAAACTAATTGTTTTGTAAAAGTATTCTTTTATCATATTCGATAATAATTAATAATTCATTAGTTGTTCAAAGATCATTATTATAATAAGGAATTTAAATAGATAGGAAGTTGAAGTGTTTTAATGCATGGAAAGCAATTGGAAAAGGGAAGGTGAATAGTTTATTGCTGGCAAAATAAATAACAGCTATATTCAGCTTTGTGGAGGAGGACTACGCCTCTTTCGGGCCTGAAACAAATTGGAAAAAATAAGGACTTGTCTTTTTAAGTAGATATCAGATGGCATTAGCACAGGGGGATGATGAGAGGAGGAATAAGAAAAGCTCTTGCGTTGGGTGAAATCCACATTTATGCTGGGAACTATCAGGAAAAGGATCCCTTCTTTCTGCAGGCAAATTAGTGGTTTGCGTAGGAGCTGCATTAGGGAGCTTCAACCACCTTCTCCAGCCAAGAAAATTCCTTTATTTGATGCATTCGTTTTATGTACGGTATGCGCAAACTGTTGCCAATCTCTACCTTAAGTATATTCTCGTTATTAATCTTTTATTGCAAATCAGTAATGTATTATGGAGAATGAATCCTTATAACAAAATTTAATATGGGTGTGAATTAGGCCCATATCTAGTAGTGTTGTGTAAACCTTGGTATTATTGCATGACATGTGATGGATCCTCCGTTAGGCCGTTTTCAATCTCTAGATTTGGGTTTGATTTATATGTTACAAGACTTCTCTTAACCCATTTGTATGTTCTGAAATCGTGTGTTAATAGGAATAAAAATAAATCATTTTTGCTTCAGCCACTGCTTGGTTAGCATGTTAGAAATCGATGCTGTTATTTTTGAACCTTTAGCTGACCCGATTGAACATTGAAACAATATTCAGTCTCCCTGTCTCAGCTTTGGCGCTTGAACATAATGGCTACTCACATTTTTTTGCAACTGTAACCATCTCAAACGTGGGGAAAGCTTGGTTCGTGTGTCTTCTCTGATGCCGTCATTGAGCAGATTGTTCAAGTGAAGAAATTGAGGGCCAATGAGCAGATTATTTAATTCTCTTGGTCTGCGCAATGTTTCAAGCCTTTGCCTGTTACCTCCGTTCAGTCGAAGCTGAGAGAAATTGATGTTATTGGATACAGCATTTACTTGAGCTCCTTCGCATAGTTTGGTAATCTAAATTTATATAATCTCCCTGATATCATTGGCTTTCCATCACAGCTGCAACTTTAGTCTAGCAAAGGCGTAGTAAACTTAATAACCTCTCTGATTTCTTAGATAACCTATCAGTGGCAGAGTGTATAGGTTTAAATAAACTCTCTGATTCTATTTGCGATCTGTCTCAGCCGTCTCCCTGGTCATAATGGGAAATTTAATAGTTTAAATAATCTCCCCAGTTTCATGAATTGATTAGTATGTGTATATGCTTTAGATGATAGTCTTTGTTCCAGGATATTGCTGAGTTCGTTGTAGTTTTAAGTAGTAGTTGAAGCGATAGTAGGATTCATAGGCAGTGATCTAAGTATAGTATAGTCCTATAGTCCTATAGTCATAATATATATATAGGTAATAATCTGGTAGAAGGCATTTCAAACAATAATCTGTTCTTCATAGATATATAAATAAATAACAAAATGTTCTCATTTCTCACTGTAGTTATATTGAAGTAAATATTGTATTCATGTTGCGTATGTAGAAATTGATGAAAATTGTTTTGTAACAAAGTAATTCCTTGATGAATAATGAGAAATTCGAATAGCAAGGAAGATAAATTAACTTAGTATATTTTGGTGTCGCTTTGGTAGTTCTTGGAATAAGTATCATTACAAAACCTTGAAACACTGTTTAACGAATCTAACTAAATAAGTTATGTGGTTAGGTTAAAGAGTTATGTTAGTTATTTAAGAAGTTTCTTAAGTTGTTATAAGGTAGAAGAGTAAATTTGAGAATAATTAATATGGAAAATTAATTTATTTATAAGAGCCCCAAGGGAATATTGTTACTTTAGATATCTATTGTGAGTAATTAGTCTTGAGGGAGGGAATAATGCTTGACAAGGTCATAATTATTGATAATTGCTTAATCAAAAGGTTTCGTTAAATGCTTGTATTTGTTAAATTATTTTAAGGTGAATTTGTTGGGTTCTCAATTAATGGAATTAGAAACATTAAAATTGCTCCAATAGTAATGGTTATGTGTGAGTAAAAGAGGTAATAGCTCTATTTATTTATTTGGAATATTTCTAAAGAAGTTAATTGATGAAATGTCTTTATATGTATATATGGATACCTATAGTGGTAGGATTTCTTCAGTTCGACTTAAATGATGCCTCAATAATGGAAGAGATAAGATATAAAGTAAGCTTTAAATGCTAGTAGAATGTTATCACTCTTTGTGGATTAGCAAAAAGGTAGTTTGTTAAATATAGTCTTTTAGGTGAGTAAGAAATTGATAGATTATTTAACTTAGAATACTTTGAGTATTGGTGATTACTTAGTATTTTATATGTGGAAGAAATGTCTTACTATTGAGTTGATTGTGTATATTTGGATAAATGTAGGGTTTATGTAAAATAGATGATTTTCTAAATGATGACTATCTCCTTATTCCCTTCTTCGTAAATTCTCTATAAGGATGCTTACTTGTTTCATGGTTGATTTGATGGTTTGAGCCGGTTGCTTTGTATCAAGTTGATTATGTATTTTATTTTATTTTATCTGAGTTTTGTTTATGGAGGGAGCTCTTTTGTGTCATAAGGTTGTGATTAGATTGTTGGTCCTTGCAGATGAATGGAAAGTGTTTGTTTGTTTACTGTTGTTCATTAAGTGTATCCCCGTGTTTAATGGTTGTTATGATGAATTTATTTCGATGTATCTCTTGAGTTGTTTGGTTTTCATAGGTGATTTTATTTACTGAGTTCACATTTGATCAACGAATGAGTTTAATGGATCCTTATTATTTTGGTCACCACTTGAGCCCTTTTGGTTGAGGAGATGTTCGTATGTTAAGGTTTTTTTTTGTGTTGGGACTGTATTGCTTTATTTTACCTTATTTGTGGGTTGTCATTCTTTTGACTTCCAAAGGCTTGAGATGATTGATAATTGTTCTCTCTCTTTATGTGCCCTTGATGTGGCAAGTGTTTTGGTTTCATGATTTTAAAAGAGTTGTACGAGAATTGTTGAGACTTTGATTATGTATTTATAGCGAGATGGGTAATGCCTCACATACTTCTCCATTGTGATCTAATATTCTTGTTATGTTGTACAACCCTTGGTTTCTTGGTTTTGATGTTGTGGGGTCTCTAGGGAGAGTGGCTCCTCGTGGGGGCCGGTGCCCTGCGTAAGGGGAAGAGCACAGGAGAACCCACGAGTGAGTTGGTAATCAAGTGAAAACCTAATAATTAACTTAGGAGGGTTGGGTAGTAATATCATTATAAGATTTAAAAAAAATGGATGCCTCGTCTTCATTAGTGCTTCCGCAGACTAATGGAAGGCTGAGAAGGCCGTGGTTGGCAAGGTCATGACCTCATCCTCACGAGAGGTCTACGGCTCCGCATGAGCTACCCTATGGTGCCGGTGCCTCAGGTAGGAGGAAGGGCCAAGAGATCCATAGATGGGGGCCGGTGCCTCAGTTTGGAGGAAGGGCCAGGAGAACCCATGTAGGCTATGCGATGACACTCTCCCCTAGTTGCCCATGTGTTTTACTTTATTGTGTTCCTCTGGAAGTAGGTTGTGGGAGTTGGTATAGATTGTTGATATTTGGATTTATCTTGATTAATGATTTTTGCCTTGATACATCTTTGGTGTACTTTGTGGTTTTGTATGATCTCATTTATATTTGATTTATGATCTTGTACTCTTTTGGTATTGTGATATGATGTTATTGTATTGTGTAATTGCAATTTAGAATTGTATTATGTTATTAATTCAGTTTGACTTGGAAGCGTTTCATGATCATCCTTTGATTACTTGTTTACTGGTCATTACTTTAATTTATGTGATGGGATTTATGATTTTAAGTTAGTATGTTGACTCTTGTAATCCTTGAGTTTTATGATACTTTTGTATGTTGTTGAGTCTTGTGGTTCCCTGTTTGGATGTTCTTGGTTGTGGTCTCTTTCTTGTTAGCTCCTAGCACGGGGGGTGGGCCTTCGGACTCACATGGTCGGGTGGAACGTGCTAAGCACCCCATTGGGTCCCCAGTCGAGGATCGAGCGGTGTGGATTGGTGTTGTTGCAGCAACTCCAGAGTTGTATTTGTCTTGGAGCCAGTTATGATATTTAGTATTCTTTTGTATCATGTTATCTCGTGTATGGTTTCCATTTATGACTGGAAACACCTTTGTATCATTGTACATCTTGAACTTGATATTGTAATGTAACATTAACCTTATGTGGCTATTTGCAGTTGTTATTCATTGTGTCAAAGTAAGTCATGCATATGTTGTATTTATGTACTCAGATGGTTTCCTATCAATGATTATCATGTATGAGTTATATTTGTTAATGTGTTACTTTGCTATGAACTGTATCTTTGGCTTTTATTCTTTATTGTTGTTGTGTGGATCTAAGTCATGTAATGACTCCTCGTGTACCCCAAGGGATGTAAGGGCTAATGAATCTACTGAAATGAAATTCATTTTATGATTTAATGTGTATTACATGTATGTTATGTTTACCTTTTTTTTTTAAAAAAAATTGTGCTGTAGTTATTGTTTATTTGTGTTTATTTGTCCTTTGGGGTCCGCACTGTTGGTGTGAATAATTGTCTTGTACCTAGCTTATTCATTCACTAGGTAATTATGGGACACATTCACATGGTTAAGTTTACTTAGGTAAAAGATTCTTTCTAGAAGGCTTAGTTGGCTTATCTAGAACTTATCTTAACTAGCTAGGATGCATCATTTCCTAGGTGATTAGGTTGTTGGTTGTCTCATGTCATAGGATCATGACATTTGTCAACATCATATTCATTCCTATCTCTCAACCTTGCCCATATAAGCAAGGCATCTCATGTACATTTGTATTAAAGCTATTCAAGCAATCAATCAATCTTGCATTGTGAAGCAAGCATTCTTGCCATTCTCTCTCTTGTGGAAGTGGTTTTGGTCGCAACTGATCTTGGGGGTGTTGAGGAGTCACCATCAACTCCTACATGGTATCAGATCTCTCCAGGTGTTTCAGATTCCTTCCCAGATCTGAGGTTGATATTTTGGCTTGAAAAATTTTGCTGGGTGCAGATTGGGGTTTCAAGGACCTCGTGGTTGAAATCAGAAGCCTCCACAGATGAATTTTGACTGTAAATTCGCCTATATTGGGTAAAGTTGTTTTTGAGGCAATTTTTTTTTCACTGGAACAGCCTCCCAAGCGGTACGATCTTTCAATTTTCGCAAAAAAAATATTTTCAGTAAAATATTTTTCTGTGTATTGTATTAAAAATTTGGGGCAAATTTTTGAATATATTGGGCAAAATATTTCTATTGTTTCGGGTTAAATCATTTGTCAGGGTTTATTAAATTTTCCTGTATCATCGGGTACTATCGCTGTCTAAGTCGTCAGCGAGCCACATCAATATTACCGGCTGTCATTGTTTTATCGGTAGATCTGCTCAATTTGCCTTCCAGCTGTCTTGTCCTTGGCGGGGATAAGGGGTTTGGCATACATGAGGTCCACTGTCAATCATGAATGATCTTCTACCGGTCAGATCCGAGTTGGCAGGGTACGCTATCTTCATTGCCATCGACATTCACGGGCTATCCAATCCATCCCCGCGGGTACAGTCTGATCTCCATCGGCAGCTTGGTCATTGTTGGGTACCATCCTTGGCCCGACCTGCGTACAAGCTCCTTTATTGTGGCCTTATCGCCAGCAAACAGTTCCCGTGCGATCATTCACATCTGCAGTGCGTTGGATTTTGGCTTGTATTGTCAACTAGTGGCCACATCACAACCAACATTCACCATACCCGGTTGTGTCCAATCAAATCACCTCGGAGGTCATCCTTTTGATTATCGAGTTGTTGATCTGGTTTGTGCATGGTCCGTATCCACTTGCGCAGTCTGTGCTTGGTCGTCATATAGTCTGTTTCGCAGGGTACCTGCATTTGGTCACTGGTCTTGGTATGGTACGGTTCCTTAATTAGTCGCAGAGTTTATTATTTGGAAGGCTTTTATGTTTTAATCACAAGTTTATATATTATATAATTTGTGTTGAAAGTTTGATTATTAATATTTTATTCCAAGCTTTGTAAGCCGACCATTGTATTTTCTAGCGGTGTAATTTTTTCGCCCTTTTTTTTGCTATGGTCACATGGATGACCTCTATGTAGCCCCTGAGTGCCCGGAATTTGTGCCTATTTAGGCTTCACTGTTTTGTGTAATTGCCCCAAGTGCCTATTTATAGGCCTTTTTTCATTTTGTCACAACTTTTGCATACGGAGGCGAAATTTTTCAAACAAAATATCGTTGGAAAGGTGAAGACCTGATTTTTTCAGTGGTGCAGATATTTTGCAGAGATTTTGCATTTTTGTGCCTCATTTTCCAGGTTAAAGCCCGATCATCATTTTTTGCTTCCGAACTTGTATCTTGGTGCTCCGATCTCCGATTTTCTCCAAATTTGCGGCATCGGAAAGGTATTCAGGAGTACTTCAGATCTTATCATGCACATTTTGCAGATTTGTTTCCAAATTTTCATATTTTCAGTTTGTAGCTGATTTGATAGTTTGGGATTCCTTGTTGTAAATTTGCAAAAAAAAAGTGCAAATCTTGTTGGGACAAAGGGGTTGATTTCTTGTATTGTGAGGGAAAATTGTTGTTCTCCTCTTGTAATATCTCATTGTATCATGGATTTGAAAAAAGTTGTACTTCTAACTCCATATAACTATCATGAGTGTAAATCTCAAATGGAGTTGTTATTGTTAAAATCAAAGTTGCAACGAATCACATTTGGTCAAGATCTAGAACCTGCAGGAGCAAAAGAGAAAAGAAAGTGGCTTGATAGAAGGGATAAAGCTCTTGGTACTTTGAAGTTGTCCATTTCTCTAGATCTTAGATATCATGTTGCATCTTGTACTCATCCTAATGAAGCTTGGAATACTTTAGAGAGTCTCTTTGGTAAGCCAGATAAGATGAGGAAATTTAAGTTGGAGAATGAACTCATGGGTCTTAATCCTTCAGATTTTGACAATGTCCAAGACTTTTTCTTTAAGCATAATTCTCTTAGATTGCAGTTATCTAATTGTGGGGTCACTAAAGAGGATGAACAGTTGATACTTTCTATTCTTGCTAAGCTTGGTCCTGATTATTCAGTGTTTGTTTCTACTTTCTATGCTACAATGGATGCTCTTGGCACTACATACAAAATGCCTTCTCTTGATGAATTTGCAGCTCAACTCACAAGGGAACAAGCAAAGTTAGTACACATGGGCACATTGAAGTCTTCTAGATCTCATGCTTTTGTTGCAAAGGAGACAAAGGATTCAAGTGGCAAAGGTAAGAAGCAGAACAAGGCACCCAAGTCTAATGAGCAAGGTAAAGATTCTCCTTCACATAGCACTCCTGAGTCCACATCCTCTTCTCAAGAGGAATCATCTAAAAAGAAGAAGTCAAAATGTGCATATTTTAAAAGATTAGGACATGATGAGCATAAATGTTATAATAAGAAGATTGATGAACTCACAAACCTTCTTCAAAAGAATAACATTAAGTTGCCCTCATCAATGTCTACTACTTCTTCTGCATCTCAATCGGCAACTCCATCATCTTCATCTAAGTCACAGGACATAGGATCTACTTCTGGGCTACACAAGATGAAAGGACAAGCACTCTTGGCCTCTACAAGTCTTGCATCTCATAGATGGCTTCTTGATTCAAGGGCATCTCATCATATGGCATCTTCTATGGACATGTTCTCTTCTTTTGAGCCTTGTAATTCACCTCATATATTGATGGGTAACAATACATATATGAAGGTAAGTGGGAAGGGTTCTATTAATATGGGGGAAGGGAGCTTCAATGATGTACTTTGTGTTCCTTCCTTGTCCACTAATCTCCTTTCTATTTATCAAATTACTCATGGGGGTCAAGGTAAAACAATTGAGTTCACTCTAGATAGGGTGTACATAAGGGACTTGGAGACTAGGGATATTGTTGCTATTGGGATGGTTGATCATGCATCTCGTGTATATTCCTTTTCTCATTTTGCTTCAGAAGATAATAATGTTCCTTTGACTGCATCACACACTCCATTGAGTGTGAACCATGATAGTGAGGAGAAGTTTGGTCATCTACACCTTGGTATTCTAGAAACTAGTGTTGAGCTTCCTACTCCTCCACCTCCTGCTTCTTCAGTCATTGATGTTTCTATTCAGCAGGATGATCATAGTTTTTCAGATCTTGCTTTGTGGGATGAGTATTTGACAGGGATTTCTAACTTGTTCATGGAGTCTCATACTGCAGATTTGGAGGACACACTTGAGGGGATTTCTCTCCTCTTTGATGACAGTTTCAGTACAACTATTATCCCATCTTCTTTGTCTTTGGAGATTGACATTCATGAGTCTCCTCCATCACTTGATTTGTCATGTTTCTTGGTTCAGTTTGACCATGATTTTGTTGTGGCTCATTCAAGCTTGGAGGATCTTCATCAGTTTTCATAGGCATACATGTTGAGCATTCATGCTTCCTCCTTTCAGTTGGACATGGAGTGCTTCATCATCAGCTTATGGATTTGTTTCTTCCTAAGGGAAGATGTATTGCTTGTAGACATTGGTTCATCTTTTGTTTTCAGGCATTCTTCATTAGCATTGGAGCTTCTTCATCATGGGGGGGATATCTTATCTCTCTACTTTCCTCTTATGGGGGGGTATTTGATTGTATATACATGATGCATGTTGTCCTTGGGGGGTATCATTGAGTCCTCCATACATCATGTTGTCTTGTTTCTTTTGTTTTGTTTTCTCTCTTTTGGAGAGGAGTTTTGTCCCATTGGGTTTTCTCCTTTTCTCCGCTTGTGAGATATTGCATCATTTGCATTGTAAATGGGTACCTAACATGGCCTAGTAGCCAGGACCCATGGTCATAGTCTTTGCACAGCTTGCATAATAATATTCTCCCTAAGTTGCACTTAAGGGGTGTTGGTGTGAATAATTGTCTTGTACCTAGCTTATTCATTCACTAGGTAATTAGGGGACACATTCACATGGTTAAGTTTACTTAGGTAAAAGATTCTTTCTAGAAGGCTTAGTTGGCTTATCTAGAACTTATCTTAACTAGCTAGGATGCATCATTTCCTAGGTGATTAGGTTGTTGGCTGTCTCATGTCATAGGATCATGACATTTGTCAACATCATATTCATTCCTATCTCTCAACCTTGCCCATATAAGCAAGGCATCTCATGTACATTTGTATTAAAGCTATTCAAGCAATCAATCAATCTTGCATTGTGAAGCAAGCATTCTTGCCATTCTCTCTCTTGTGGAAGTGGTTTTGGTCGCAACTGATCTTGGGGGTGTTGAGGAGTCACCATCAACTCCTACACGCACAACGGGGTGTTACACTTATGTTGTTGAATTTACTCACATGCTTTCTCATCTTTTACTCACTTTTTTAGCTTGTTTTAGTTCATTTTAATTGCATATTAGCTTCAATATTTCATTAATGGATTCCATGCATCCATCTTAGTCTATAAATAAATTAGGGTTTTCATCTTTTAGCATAATTTTAGCTTATATTAGCTTAGTAATTGCATAATTAGATCATTTATAGCATAAAATCATGGTAACTTAGCTTGCATCATGTTCATTTTTACATAATTTAGGTTTTTAAACATCAAACACCATGGTTTCATTGCTTCTCTTCCATAGAATTGACTGAAACAAGCTTACTTATCATGAGATTGGGAAAGGGTCATTGTTCCACATCAACACGACACCAATTCCACAACAAGATAAATTTTGAATGGATTAGAATAGATGTTTTGATAGCTTTAATAATTTAGTATGTTAGGTTTTGATCAAATGTTTGGTTTTAATCTTGTTTGATCAATCTTGTTGAGATTCGAGTATTGGTGGCTCTGTTATGCTTCGATTCTTCATGATCAAGCATAATTCAGCCCATACTGACAATCCTCTCATCAACATTCTGGCACTAGGAGAGCAAACCGATCATTTAGTTTTTTTTTAGCTCAAAATCCATGTTCATTTTGTTTTGCAAGTTGCAGTGATAGTCAAACCATGAATAGTGATGTTATTTGAATAGTGTCGCCATATAGTGACACCCAAGCAATTTGATACAATGATGCGTATTTAATTGGCCAACGCCAATGTAAATATAGTGATGCAAATTTAAATTTAAAATATCATGGACCAAGAATAGCAATGCTCAAATTCACCAGACCAATGCTTTCAAAGTTTAAATAATGATGTATTCATTAGCAATGGTGCCCATAAAAATAGCGACGCGATTGTGCTCACTGGTTTTGTTACAAACCGATGCCCATTTTCACCAGAGCGATCCCAACACTAGTAAGAAGCTTAATGATTATATTTTTTAGCATGTACTTTAATTTTTTGAATTTATCTAATTGCTAACATGCCACTGACTTCTCATTTTTTCTTTTTAGAGAAACTGGTTTTGCAGATTTGGAGAAAAACTAGGAAAATTTTTACCCCAACTTGTTGGGGTTATAACTTTCTACTCGGTGGCCAAAATTTGAATCTGTTTGCACCGTCAAAAATCTCTCCAAGAATACTAATTTAGTCCCTAAAAATCCAGTTTATTTGGTAGTCAATTTTTAGGGACCAATGCAAGTTTCAACCTCAAATTCTGCTCCAAAGGCCTTCAAAAACATGATTTACTGCAACATAGAAAAAATTGATTTTTTTTTTTAAATTTTAATTTTTGGTTTTTCTTAGTTCTAGTTATTTTAATAGTGTTTTGACACTTTTCGGGTAATTATAACCCACCATATGCTGCTTTGGTTTATGTTTTAGGACCATTAAATTTCCATTGGGTTTTAAAACTTACAATCTTAGGACCAACTAGCTTTCAATTGGGCTTAAAATTCATTTTCAAAGTTGGTTAAAACTGAACCCTCACATAATCATTTTATTTTGGGCTTAAAATTGAACAAGGAAAAATCATCTTTCAATTGGTGCTTAAAATAAATTCATAATTTCTTTGAAAGGTTAAAATTGATAACTGTTTGCTATGTTTTGTGATTTTCAATTTTGTTTGTGAATGCGTATGCAATTCTCTCACATCATTTGGTGAACTTGAGAAATAGAAACATTCTCTAACACTTTGCAAAATCACCCACATCTTTCAAATTGGGTTTAAAATTGAACAACCATGCTAGTGTGAGAAAAGGCATAGCGTGTGTTCTCTCTTTTTGCATGAAAGCAAACATGATCGAAATAAAGATGTATTTACTCACTATTATTCACCTTTATAGGGCCTACCTTGGTGGGAAAAAGTACTCAACCCAAGGGAATGACCCAAGTGGTAATGAGCATAAGCCAAGCTCTTCCAAACCACTATATAAATTTGTGGTTTCGATGAAAATCGTAATCAATGGGAAGCGGTACATGATAGATCTCCCCCAATATCTTTATGATGTGTAAAGCCCTTGTTCTAAGGGTTGGGAGACCTCTCACAAGGATTTTATCATTGCACCCCCTAAACTAGATGCCCATATTACAAACCTTTTTGTAGAATCCAAAACTCCCTAATATTTGTTGATGTCAAGAGGTCAGACCTCTGAAGCCGTCCCACATACTTATGGTTCTTAGTAGAGATGAATATTTTGTCATAGGAGATTCATGAGAACTCGAAGCTTGTCTAACCTATAGAAGCGAGTGCCATGGAGGGGAGCTAGTGTGGTCAAGCTTCTAATCATCTACTTTGAATAAGTGCAATTGGAGAAATCCAAGTGGGAATTCAACAAATATAGCCATTTCTATCGTAGGGTTGTAATTCTTGTGAGTTTGTTTAACACTTTGCTTGGTTTCAAAATGATCCAAAAACAAACATTCACTATCCAAAATTTCAAACATTTTGGCTTAAATATGGACTTCTTGAGTTAACCTTGATATTACTGCTTGTCCTAAGGATTTCTATCCTTAGAGATTTTAAAATATCTTGACCTATATCAGAATCCATATTTCCAAAGACCACATAGGAAATTGTGGTTTCAACCTCATGATTTTCATGAAATGGACGTTGTGAAACTTATGATGTTTTTGACATAAACATTTAGTTTGAAAACATAACCAAGACAAGTGTTTTTGGTAAAAATAACTTCATTAATCCAAGATTAAATCAAATGAACACCCCATATTGATGTATGTTCAAATCATTGACTCACCCAAAACAAGCAAATTGAGACAAGAAAAATATTGGAAAAATCATTGAGTTCCATTATCCAAAGTCATTAAGTTTTATTGTCAAAATCATTGGGTCCTATTTCCAAAATCATTTGAGTCCTATTTTACCAAAATCATTAAGTTCATAGGGTTTCATCACTTTATAGGTATAAAATTTGTCTCACTACCTTGGTCTTATCAAAACAAAAGGTTCACTTTAGGTCAACATTGAGTCAAACATTTCACTTACCCCTTCATCAAAATTCAATCCTTCACCTCATCTATCTTTGCAAAATTTCAAAATACACCAACACTATGTGACTTAAACATCAATATCAATCAAACTATCTTCTAACTTAGCTACTTTGTATGTGAAATGTATCTTTTTCCATTCACTTACTTAAGGTAGTTATCACCCTTGAACTAGTTCATCTTGAAGGTCACGAGTCTACCCTAAAGATTTACAAGTTCAACATCCTTTATCCCAACATAAAAACATTGAAACTTAAGTCAAAAGTGTTGTCCTAAAATATTTGCAAATATCACTTCCCATATCATCCACATTTTCATCTCCCACTATCACAATTTCTCCCAAAAGACTTAGAGTGTCTCTTCCACCTAGATTTAAGTCAACTAGAGAGTTCAAACATTACAAATCTCAACACACCTCTCCCATCATTGACCCACAATCTATGGTAAAGACAAGATCAGAACACAAGAGAATCATAGGGAAAACCAAAGTCTTATCTACCATCAGTGATCCATATCCTCAAGAATTCAACCCAAGGATTTATTCTACCCCATCACATCAACCATCATCTCCATCAAGGCCATATGAGATAGAAGATATCATGAACAACCAATTTGGACTTACTAGAGAAGAAATCATGGAAAAACAAGCCTTAAAAAACATGGCTCCAATTTCCCCCTCTTTTGTTGCATAATCATTAACACAAGGCTTGAAATCATCTATGATTCAACCAAATCCATCCCTTGTACCAAGTAAACCTTTAACATCTAGTATTGAAACTAGGCTAGGAACCAACCTTGGTCTCACTTCATGTCTAGGAACAAACAAAACTTTGGGTATTCACAAAACAGCCATTCCATTAACCACCAACTTTCCCCAAGACACAAGCCGGATACCAACCTTTGGAAAACCACTTGTTGGCATATGGCTTTAGGAGATTGTTTTTGGTTGCTAGTGTTGTCAGTCATGGAAACTAGAGTCAGTAGTGTGGTCTACAGTTTAGAAACAGTTCCTACCGGCAAGGAAAGTAGAAGACAATATTCTACAAGAAGAATGCATGAAGAACAAAGTATCTGGTTGGTAAGTTGATCTAAATACTTCACCAGATAACTATTTTGTTGTGTGGATCCCCAGGGAAGCTTTTCAAGCATGTATACTACTTGTTTGATAAGTTTTACGATATTACATTGATTCATGTATGATTTTGGAGATTCGATAGAATAATTTATTGCATATTTTCTCATTATAGTTGACCTATTGTGTATGGAATGTTTCAGATGTATGAGGAGTATGTGTTTAACTATTTCTTATGTTGGGAATTTTTGTTTGGGTCCCTTCTATATTCTAGCTAACTTGTGTGGGTACGCATTAATTCTAATTGGTGATTTGAGCCAACTTGTGGAAGAATATTATATTTTGTTTGAAGCTGACATATAATAATAAAATTATTGTTAGCAAATATATAAATGAGATCAGTAACTCATTTTTTATATGATGTATAAAGTGGTGAAAAGGTGTGTGTGTGAAAAAGTGTAGAACATCTGCATTAGGTAATATAAGATCTATCAAGCAAATTTTTTTTGTGTAGCAGAAGGGTTTTTATAGAGCAGAGTAGAACAAAATAGAGAAAAAGTGTGAATTGGACAAAAGGTTCAGAATCCATTTCATGTGCTTAATTGGAACTAAATCTAGGCATTCAAAGATGCTATTTTCTCAATTCATATTTAGAATAGTTTTAATCCAAACTCCTTTTGGACAGTGAGTCCTCTTTTGTATTTTGAGTAGTGAGCTCTAGGCAGTGTGCCTGAATGCAATTAAATTCCCTTTTTATCATACTTTTAATATATTATACTTTGTGGATTAATCTTCACCATGGTTTTTCCCCTAATAGGGTTCCCACGTAAAAAATCTTGGTGTTATGGTGTTCACATTATCTTGTTAATGTGCATGCATGTTTCCTTTTGTTTATTTGTTGTGGATGCTATTAAAGCTTAAATATTGTTATTGATAGTTTAAGATCTAATTTGAAATTCAAATATTGTGGAACAATGATTCACCTCCCCCCTCTCAATGTTCTTGGTGTCCAACACCACTTACATTCCATGATTCCACAACAATCTCAACATCTCAAGCACAACCATCTTCATCCATCATCACAAGTACCCCAATAATGCCTAATGTTACACAAGGTAATGTGAAACAAGTACCTCAATTAGGAAAACAAGGGAAATTTAACACTCACACAAATTCAACCCTTGACAAGTGGTTCTAACAACCTTATTGACACATCAAAACAAGTGATTACCCAAGATACTCAAATCAATCAACCATCCACATCAAACCCATCCATCATTAATCCAAATCAAAAGAACACCTTGGTTAAAAATCCCATCAACCAATGTAATACATTGATCACACCTCAAATACAACAAGGGAACCCCCTAGCCATCATTCAAGCAAACCCTTTCAATCAGTTACAAGGTCTGAATGTGCCATTACCATTGCAATATCCAATGGAATCATCATCTTTTTCCATGGTCCCCTTTATCATGCAAAATAAATTGGGGCCTCAAAGTTAAATTCCTCCACCTCTAACTACCATCTTACAAGGGATGTTAAATCAAGGGAAACCTCCACTTCTCATCAGCAATCCACTACCCACTAAGAACATCAACACTCACAATCTATTTCAAGTATCCCAACAATCACTTGATCCTACATTACAAGCACATTCCTTAGCTTTAAAACAAACAAAAAAAACTTATCAACAAGCCATCCAACAACAACAACAACAACATCAATAAGCCTTAGTAGCATAACAACAACAACAACAACAACAAGCTCATCAAGCAGCCCTAGCAACACAACAACAGGCTTATCAACAAGTCATCCAACAACAAGAACAACAAGTCCAACAAGCTTCCTTAGTAGCGCAACAACAACAACAAGCTCAACAAGCTACCTTAGTAGCACAACAACAGCTTAACAATATGCCCAACAACAACAATTGCTTGCACAACAACAACAATAGTAGGCTTTGTACTATAACCCTCAACCAAACATCATACACCCAAACACGTTAGGAACATATACGCCTCAACCAAAATCACCTTCATAATATCCTACACCACCATACACCCCATACAACACAGTATCATATCAAAATACCACATACAACCCATCTGTCATCCCAACATATGTTCCTCCACCAAACCTGCAAGACAATCTATCATCACAATTAAAGGTGGTATCACAAGGAATGTAGGACCTTCAGATGGGAGAGACAAAGAAGCCCCATACACAAAACTTATGTCCCTATCCATTTGATCGAAACATCGCAATTCTATCATTTCCTCTCAGATTTGAAATCCCAAAATTCGATAAATACAAAGGGAGGGGAAATCTTGTAGACCACATCAAAGAATTCAATGTCATGTGTATGGAGGTTTCCCACAATGATTCCTACTTAATGCACCTCTTCCCATGAACTTTAACAAGTCTTGCCATGGATTGGTCTTCACAGTTACCTCCACGCATAAAAAATTTCCAAGAAATTGTTGAAAAATTCATAGATCACTTCTCCTTCAATCTTGGCATGGATGTAAGCTTAGAATAGTTTAATACTATTATACAAAACAAAGGAGAATATTTTACCAATTTCTTGTAACGGTGGAGACAAATAGCTAGTAAAAGCAAGTGGCCACTTCCCGACGAACAACAAGTGGGCATTATCATAAAAATATAGATCTAGATCTATCCTTCCACTTGAAAATGCAATGCAACACATCATATGATGATCTTGTCCCTATATCCCTTAACATCGAGAGAGCCCTAACCTCATAGGGCAACACACAAGTGTATAAAGACAACTTCCCATCCACTAGTTTTAATGACAAGCCTCGCTATTGGGCCAAGAACAAGAATATTAGTAGTGATGGTGTTATTGATGTAAAGGTGGTCTTAACTACTCCTAGACAAGAAAGCACCCAACCCATGAATACAAAAGAACCATACACATCATTGTCAAACAATCAACCAATGATCAATGTTGTAAACACTCAATGCAGACAACAGAGAACAAACAATGCTCCTAGGTGACAATTCACTCCCTTAGGGGAACCTATGGAAGATGTGTTAAAGAGGTTGATATAGTCTAACCTTATCACACTCCTAGATTTCTCAAACTATCAAGAGCCACAAATCAAACCTCGTAGCTATAAAGAAGATCACTTTTGTGAATTTCACAAGTACAAAGTTCATAGCACACAAAATTGTTTTAGGCTCAAACATCTAATAGAGGATCTTATTGAACAAAGAGACATTGAGGTTGATAAAAAATATGGGAATGAAAATCTAAAAAATTTACATGAACCCTATACCTGATCATGGAAAAATAAAACATTCAACAAAGGCATCAAATTCAAACAATACCCAGGCTACCACGTTGGGACATGTTTACTTTGTTTATGAGGAATTAGACATGCATCAAGATACTATTTTAAAACAAAGTCCAAACCAATCAACAGTGTTTGGAACTATTGTATACCGTAATGACATCAAGTGGATATCTGATTGTGATATTGCTCCCACATATGACTCAATGATTGGGCATGTTGAAGAATTTCCAAACGAGCCAGAGATATCCCTTATTGTACCTATTGATGATGTTTTCTGCACAACAACAACTCAGACATAATATAATATCCTATCTCACTTGAAAGGTAAATCTCTATCAGCAAGCCTCAAGAGATAACCCCAATGTCTCTAATTTCAGGTCTTGACAATGCATAAACGACTCAATGATAAATGTGAAAATTTTGGTAATCACAATGGGACCTTACTACAAGAAAAATATTGAATCTCAATTTATCATATCTAAGAATATGATGATACTTCAATCCTAAATTTAACCCAATAATCAAAGAGATTTCTAAACTTAATATTAAACCTAAGATTAACAATGCAAATGACCAACACTCGAAATGGACCAATCCATCAATACTGATTTCTACTTGACCCAGATGGATCTGCAATCTTATAGAAACAGTGCAATCTTCTAAGGTGTTAAGATTTTCAAATCATGAAAATTCATTCAAACAACCCTATTGCAATTGAAATGAATAAACCCTCACAATTGAGCTACGCACAATGAATATAAAGGTCTAGGATAACTTTGCAAAGCACCTAACAATCAGTTGGTTGTGAAAAGTATGGACCAGGGATTGTTGCAACACTTCAAATATCAAACCATAAACACTATTAAACCAAATCTAATTCTAAATATCAATTTTCCTCAAAGCAATTTTAAAGATAGAATAACAAGAACCATGCAAGATAAGGAGAACACAAGAATGGCACCAAATCACAATGTCATTACTTGCATCAAATTATCCACTGTAGCAACAATTCCAGCTTTCTATTACAATATTTGCTTGAGAACAACTACTTGCTAACTCTTGCTCTACTTAATTCGCTCTAACTATCTCTCTATTTGTCTATATCTAAAACTTCTTAACCCTTAAAAATGAGGAAAAATTCCATATTTATAGAACCCCCAAAATATGTCAGCCTAGATAGGATTTTACAATAAAAATTAGGCACAACAAGTCACCCAAGAGAAATTCAAAATGAAATAAAATATGCATTAAATGCATGAACTTCATCCAGGTCGGCTTGGGATCTCCAATGCAGCTCGGACCAATGCATGGAAAAATAATAGGGAAGCACAAATCTTGATGTATCCAATCATTAACTACCTTCCCCTTTGTCTTTATTTCGATCTAGCATTTCATGAACTTTCAAAAGAACCCTATCCAAGTCGGCCAGGGGTGGCAAAGGAAAAACCCTAAGTCACCTTTCAATTGATGCAATTTCTTCCCTGGACTGTTTCACCGACTTATCCCACTCCACCTTATAAGTTAGGTATTTATCAATGATAGCAATGTAGGTGGCTGCATCATCCAACTAGTGCTCAGAAACACAATCATCATTAATTGGGGCATAAACATCATGCCACCACTTTCTCAACTATTCTAAACTCAAATATTTGGGGGAAATCTTCCTTCTCCCTGTCATAATCTCAAAGAAAGCAATGGATCCATTGTAAACACTAGCTAGGGTATCATCAATCTGCCTCCTCTGTAAATCTTCAAAAAAAAATTTCCTGATCTGCAATGCTTCAAACCACTCCCAAGGTTTAGCAGCTTCGGAGGAAGGAAGAATTTTATCACTTACTACCTTATCCCTGGTGTACTCCATGATAGTTTTGGTTTTCTGCAGTAGGATATTTGTATCTTCTTTGTCCTGAGCTAATACCTACTTCAACCAATCAACCACCCTCATAGCATCCTTCCTTGTGGAAAAAATATCTTTAATGGCCTCATTTCCTTTGGTTCGTACCCCTTGTAGCCAATTTGCAGTAGCAAGAGTGGAAGCTTTCATATTTTCTAGCTCGATGATAGTCTCCCGAGGAAAGGGATTCACAGCAGAAACTGAGGGGTTAATGGATTGCGAGGGTTTCATCAGATCCTCCAAGCATTTCCTAAGATTCTCATTTTCCTTTTTTAGCTCCTACTTAGCCTTTATTTCCTTCCTCAATCTGCCCAAGATAACTGCACTAGAACCCTGATAATCCTCAATGTCCTGTTCAACGAAAATGGGCCCCAAATTGAAAGTTAACACATTATAGTCTTTTGCAGATACCTCATCTCTATTCTTATCTGGAGTAGGGGTGGCAATGTGAACAACTCTGTTATGAACTTCATCCCTCTTAATCTTTGAAATCACCCTAGCCTTCTTTTTACCTTTATCCTTTCCAATCTTGGCTAACAGCTCACCCCAATTAGGTGGGGTATCTTCTACAACAACCTGTTTCCTTCTTATCTCCTTATCCAACCAATCAGGGACACTAGATTCCAATTGTACTTTACCCTATTTCTCCTCTTCTTGTTGACCCTTAGGTGCTTCTTCACTCAAACCCTACTTCTCAGGAGTCTCATCTATCTGACTCTCCTTCTCTTCAGCCTATTCCTCCTTATGCTCAGGCGATGGAATCTTTTCTACCTCTTCTCCTTATGGAGGTGATTTGATCTCTTCAGTTCCAACAGGTGACTCTGCATACACAACCAAGGGAGACTGCATTACCTTTTCTACTTTAGCTTCAGCACTGTAAAGGTCACCTTCATGAAATTCCTCCCCTTCATTATCTGGATGATATTCAACTTTCTCAGATTCACTTGGTTTGCTTTGAGCCTCATGGGAAGAAGGAACATCATCATGCTGATCCTCATGAGAAATAACCAGAGGGAGGTTTGTTTTAGGCACACTATCCTTGGGAGAAGGAGTCCTAGACCTCCTTGTATACACTTGTGCCTTCTCTTCTGAGCTTTCCACATTTACCACCGGTGGGGTAACATCTTCTTCTCCTACTCTGGAACTTGCCTTCTATGACAATCTTATGACTCTTCTCCTTTTAGACACAAGAACATCAACCTAACAACCTTGCTTTTCAGTTTCCTTCTGTTCAGACCTCTTAGACTTTGACCTTTTCTTAGTAATCAGTTTTCTCTGCTTTTCTGCTTCATGGACTTCCTCCTCTTGAACACCTTTTATCTTGATCTTGAATGGAGAATCCAGCTTACCTTTTCCCTTAGGATCTTGCTCAATTGATTCCTCTGAAGTGGAGTGAGGGTCCAAATATCCCATCAACTCATAGGTGCATTGTACACTTTCATTCTCTAACTCCCACATTTTATGCCTCAGCTACATTCTAGTGAACTTGGTGATTGGATCCATCAACTATTTTAGTTCTGTCTTTTCTTCCTCTAACCAATCCACATCACCAATTGGCATGTCCTTTATTGCCTCATAAGGATGATCCTAAATTAGGTTTCCATCATCCTCAAGTTGATCCGGTACTACCTTCACATTATATAGTCAAACTGATTCAACTGGAAGGTGAGGAAATTTCTTCCGGACCTCAAATTCATCACTGCAATTATCCCAATAATCCTCTAGCTGAACCTTATGGTTGTATTCTCTGCTGGATCTCTTTTGGGCTTCACCTATGATGTCAAACCTTGATCTCTTAGAATGGAAGGATAAACCAAGAGCACTCATGTACTCCTAAGAATCCTAGGCAAAACCAATGGAAGGACAAGCCTCTCCAGTGCCAATCCTCAATGGGAAATCTCCACCAAAACTAGTTTTATGCTTGTCCCTCTTAACTATGGCATCAAACTCACATATCTATCTAGTGACCTCCAAAATAAAAATGTGATGAGTAGGGTACCTTGGAAATCTAAAATGGGCCCTTTGGAAACCATCAATCCAGATGTATGAGAAATTTGGGAACTGAATAATCCATGCCCCATACTTCTTGATGAGCTCCTTTGCTTGGTCCAAAAATTCTTACATGCTCTGCACCCTGAAGTAATCTGCTGATATGCATGGTGAATGCATCATTCACCCTCCTATAACTCAAACTTCCCAAATGCAACTAAGGGTAGACCTCATAGATAATATCCTGTCCAAAGGTGCCCCTGGTACTCAATCCCTTGTATGGATGAAACCTTGCAAGAGCATAGACCAAGTATGAGGTCATCGTGAAGGTTTTGGTCTGCAGCACATTGGAAATCTACTTATGAATCACTCTGCTAATGACACCCGCCCAATGGTAGTTAGTCTTCTCCTGTTCCATCCTCACAATCACATGGCACATCCAATTCTTAAACATGCCAGTATTCTTCAATCCAACCACCCTGCTAAGCAATGTGATGGCATCATAGTATTCTTTCTTGAACTTTGCTCTGAGTAGTTTCTTGGGCAGTGTAGAATAATGAGACTTAGGCTTCTCCAGCTAGGAATTAATAAGCTATTAAGATTTAACAGTCTATTCATCATAGTACTCCTGAGCTGCCTTCATGTTGAATGCCACCACATGATACCTATCTGGCATATCAAAAGTTTGAGCAATGGAAATAGGGTTGAAATTCACCACAATCCTCCCTTGAGGACCAATTATTCTTTGTGTATCACTATCATAGTGTCTAGCACACTCAAGGACCAACTCATAACACTGCACCGTGGAAGGGAAACCAGCTACATGCACCAATCCTGATTCCAACATCCTCTTTGCCACCAAAGGAAGATCTTACGCTGCCATTCTACCTTTAAACTCCTTGTAGTCCCAGAGGCCAACATTTGTATCTATTACTTCTGACCAGATTGATGTAATCTTACTCTCAGGAATTTTTCTTTTGATGTCCATCTTAATCTTTTCTACTTTAGACATTGAAGACCTAGTCACTGCCTTTTTTGACTCAACCTACACTTGACAAAGGAAACATAATAAAAACCATAGGAAACCAATGTTGATTCATCAAGGGCATCATTAAAATGAGTCCCACATAAGCAAGATATCATTAAATTTCAAATGAAATGATCATAAAAAATTTTGGGTTTCAAGACCATCTACAAAATCCAAGCAAGGAGGAACTCTAGGAAATTTTGAGCCAGACGGATTCCAACGAAATAATCATGAAAACACCAATTAGCAATTAAGTCTGATCATTATTAATCAATAAAAAACATGAGATCTAAAGATAGCATGAATTAATCATAAAATGCATAATCATTAATTAATACATCATGCCATTCCATATTCCTTCATATTCCATCAAATTTTGGGAAAATCCGTCAGGGATGGATTTCCGTGAAGGTAGAGACACTTTGGAATAGATCAGAAAAAATAGGGAATCAAGGATTCTGGGAAAATCTGGGTCGGAAGGAAATCCGCGAACAAGAAAAAACTCTGAAAGTATGCGGATTCTGGGAAATCAAAGGAAATTGGGAAAATCCACTAGAACCAGAAAATCTGCCAAAGATGAAAAATCCTTGACCAAGGACGAAACCCAAACTGCGACATAAAATCACGATTTCGCTCAAACCAATGGATAGATCCCAAATTTTGAGAATCTAGGCCTGAGACAAGTTAGGTATGGGCCTTCCATAGATTTTCTTTGCATTCTAGGCCAATTTTAAGGCAAAATAAGGTTTCATGGT
This sequence comes from Sequoia sempervirens, assembly GCA_007258455.2. Classification (NCBI taxonomy): domain Eukaryota; kingdom Viridiplantae; phylum Streptophyta; class Pinopsida; order Cupressales; family Cupressaceae; genus Sequoia; species Sequoia sempervirens. The sequence continues at coordinate 639 of VDFB02348871.1, read as the reverse complement.
ATTGCCCTAGGTTTCAAACCCTATACATCCACCATTAACGTACAGGCAAGCTCAATATCCACTAAAATCAACTGCTAAATCATTACTAGGGTTTACTCATGACTTCTCAAGCATGACCCCTCACAATGCAAAGAAACAAACAAGCTCGAGACTTACTTGGAAGACCATAAATCAAATAATGCTACGCAACCCTAGTCATGAAATGATCAAACATTCAAGAATTTGAACCCCAATAAGCTCCATGACATCAAAGCCTTATCCACAATCATCAATTAGAAGCAAGGAAATCAAAACATACCATTGTGAAGTGGAAATAAATCTCATAAACAACAAATGCAAAATTAATGGCGTCCACAAAGAATATCGACAGGAATGCACTAGAAATCGCCACTTAAATCGAACAATTCAAGATCAACACCTCAAATCCAATCAAAAACTTGCAAGAATGCACTCTGTAGCTCAAATGATGGCAAACAATAAGCATAATAGTGCAAAAAACCTCAAAAATCCATTAAATACATCATTCAAAGCTCGTACGAAAACATTAAATGTAGCTGACAAGACAACCAGGAAAATCTAGGAACCCGTTGACAGGACAGAATCCAGAAAAATCTAGCCCACGCAGAATTCCACAAAGAC